>JAJSSI010000151.1:0-50000 GCA_031841125.1 Acanthococcus lagerstroemiae
AACTGTAACACCATGAGCTGAACTCCCGCTTGCTTTCATAATGAGTAAGTATTTGTAAAAATATTCCTACTTACCTTTTAAAACGTGAACTGAAGGCTTCTTCTTGTCTACTGCAGTCAAGATATCGATGACATGAGGCGGTTAAATTTTCAGCGCTTTAATATTAGCGTGTCAACGTATATTGTTTACTGCGCCGCCAAGGTATTCTAACTTTTCTACCGTAGTGGACTTTGATTGATAATAGTCTGAATTATACATAAATTTGTGACGAATATTAAGGAGGTATACTGTAGAGTTCCGTTTGATGTGCGATCTATGAAAACCTGTGCTGATCTGACGTGAGCCTGAAATTCGTGAAAGCATTTGATATTCCGGAGCTGCTAGGTCGCTCACTCAAGTCCCCTGGAGTTTGTCTCCGCAATTCTTTAATATTCGAAACATCGGAGAAAATCTTCATCATTATTGAGGCATTTAGCGCTGTTTCCTCTGTCATTTCCTTAATTCTGTTTTCTTCGTAAGTTTTACAGACTCTCCTCTGATCTCCCTTCTCACCAGTTTTTGTACTTCCGTTCACTCTATTTTCTGCTGGTCAGATGGGACTCTTCCCCTTTCTCGATTAACTTTTGGTATTCATTGATAGTTTATCGTCCGTTCGATCTTCCTCTCTCATTTCCCCGGATTTATTCAATATTGCCTCAATTTCTCTCACTATTTGGTCGTATAAACATTGCACTTCCAGGTTTATTTGCCATTTCAGAGTATTTCTTAATTTTTCTTCAAGGGCTGTTTTAACTTCGTTTATCTTATGCATTGGTGTAATTAGCTTTCTAGCCCCTCCTTCCATTCTAGGGGGTCTGGTTGGACGAGTGGATAGCGCACTGGTCTCGGAATCCGGAGGTCCCGGGTTAGAGTCCACGTACAACTCGCTACATTTCGACCTAGGCCGGTTTTTCGGCGAGACGAGAAGAGGGCTAAGGCAGTCCTAACAGCCTCCCCGACGTTTCTGAAGTAATGCTCAAAAGGACGGGTTCCAGGGCTCGGGTTGAAAGGAAAATTAGAAAATAACCCCTCCTTCCATTCTGTAGACTTTGCACTTGTTCCTTTTTGGGAGAACCACAGAGCCTCTGCCTATTCTGTGATCTGAAGAGAAATCAAATCTGGATATGACCGACACATTCTTAACAATCGCTGTGTCATTTGTCGATCTCATTTCTGAGTTGCTCATTTTGTGGAAATCCAGGTCCACTAACGCTCCGACCTTTTTTGGAAGGAAGTACCAGCAATTTTTAGATCGTTCTTGTAGGTGAAATTGAGTAGTCTTTCCCCATTTTTGTTAGTATTCCCTATACCGAATCTTCCTCTAGTTGTATCCCTTTGTTCTTCCTTTCCAAGTTTACTATTCTAGTCTCCCCTGGAGGCAAGGCAGAAACCTCCACGTAGTGCCCCTGGAACGTGTTAATATATAGAGCGAACTATCAACATGGATGAATTGAGAAGATTTCAAGAAAACTGTAAGCTTACACGTATCAATCCTGCCAACACCGGGACCTCGAGCGCGGCCCAAGTTAAAACGGCCCTTTTCAAGGCCACCTTTGACAATGGTGTCGATCAACATCGAAGGCTTCATAAAGGTAAAGCGACTATCTTGGCCGAAATATGCAAGAAGACAAACTGCGATGTCCTCTGTATTCAGAAGACACATACGCCAATGAGGAAGAAACTGCCGTGGATTGACGGGATGAGGATCGTATAGCGGATATTCCTCACGACAAACACGGAAGTGCCATTTACATCCAGAAAGACGTTGAGGCAATCTCTGTCGAAACAAGCAGAGAAGACACAGTAGAAATAATCACGATCGACTTGGAGCGCTGCGCAGTCACATCGATATACAACCCCCCTGGAAACACCTTCACCTTCCGGAACCTGGCCAACTGAAGCGAAAAGAACCGGCGATCATTGCAGGGGATTTCAACAGCCACAGTAGCGCGTGAGGCTACTTGGAAACGGACGAAAGCGGCGAAGCGGTCGAAACGTGGGCTGAAAGCTCTAGTTTAGCGCTGATTCACGATGCCAAGTTACCACCATCTGTTTACAGCAGACGCTGGAAAAGAGGCTATAATCCAGACTTAATTTTCGCTTCGCTGAAGATCAGTAACCTGGTGCAGAAATCAGTACTGGCCCCAGTCCCTTACACGCAGCACAGGCCTCTGCTGCTAAGAGTCAGAGCAGCGATCGAACCAACCACCATGCCTTTCCGCAGACGCTTCAACTTTAAGAAAGCCGACTGGGTGTAATTCAGAAATAACGTCGAGAAAGAAATCAAGACCATAGAACCTGTCCCGGAAAGCTACGTACAATTTACAAACATACTGCAAAAAATCTCGAGAAAGACCATACCAAGAGGATGTAGAACGAAATATATTCTGGGTCTCAACAAGCAAACCAAGGATCTGTTGGAGATGCTTCGGCGAGGACCCTTTCGCTGACTTTACTATGGAAAAGGGCGAAGAACTCATGGTACTACTGGCTGATGAAAGGGGGAAATGGGTAAAATTGGTGGAGAAACTGGACCCAGCAAGAGACAGCTCCAAAGCCTGGAAACTCATTAATAGCCTCAATGGTGAAAAAGTGACTAGCACATCTGTTCCCAAGGTCACACCAAACGAAATTGTCAGCCAACTGGTCGAAAATGGGAAACCACCGCTTAAGATCCGAAGGAGCGAGCAAGCCAGTCAGGAATGTAGTAGAAGAGGTGGACCACTTCGGGGCCTCTTTCTCAACAGTCAAAGTGACCGGCGTGATCAAGTCGCTGAAAAATGGTAAAGCGGCTGGACCAGATGGAATACTCAGCGAACAGATCAAGAAAATTGGATCATCTGGCATCAAATGGCTAACGGACGAACTTCTTCAATAACGTGGCAGAGACAACAAAAATGCCAAAATTATGGTTGAGGACAAAGGTAGTAGCTATCCTGAAACCTGGGAAAGATCCCAACGATAGGAAGAGCAACAGACCACTTTCCCTCATTTGCCACTTGTACAAGGTGTTGGAACGGCTACTACTCAATAGGATACAAGACAGGATTGTTGGAAAACTCAGCCCCCAACTGGCTGGCTTTCGACAAGGAAAAAGCTGCACAAGCCAGGTCACCAACCTTGTCCAACACATCGAGAATGGCTTCGAGAGAAAGAAAATCAGAGGGGCGGTCTTTGTAGATCTAACTGCTGCTTATGATACAGTGAATCACCACCTACTATGCAGAAAAATGCACGAAATTACAGGAGACTTCAAGTTTACGATACTTATCAGAGCAATGCTGAGCAACAGAATGTTCTATGTCATTCACCAGGGTAAACCGAGCAGATGGAGACGACAGACAAATCGACTACCACAGGGAAATGTTCTCGCCCCTACTTTATTCAATATATACACTAACGACCAGCCGATTGGAGGCCAGACAGAGCACTTCCTGTATGCTGATGACCTGGCAGAGACGGCGCAGGGGGATACACATGTAGAGGTAGAGGGAAAATTACAGGACATCCTTAATGAATTAAAAGTATATTACACGAATAATGCTCTCAAGCTAAGTCTATTTAAAACCCAGGTGTGCTGTTTCCAGCTGAAAAATGCTAAGGCGAGATGCAAGCTGAAGCTGAGTTAGTTGGGGAGGAATACAGCTTGAAAATTGCAAAAATCCGAAGTACCTTGGCGGACACTTAATTTTAAGAAGCACTGTAAGAATACTAAGATGAAAGTCGAAGCCAGAAATAGTATCCTAAAAAAACTCGTATCAACCAAGTGGGGAGCCAAGCCGAGCACACTGAAGACCACAGCCCTGGCGCTATGTTACCGCAGAATACGGATGTGCAGCATGGGGTAGATCTGCACATACTAAAAAAGTTGATGTGGCCCTGAATAACACCGTGCGGATCGTATCCGGGTGGCTGAGACCAACTAGTCTCAAGTACCTTCCTCGGATATGTGAAATCGCTCCACCGGAGATGAGGAGAGAAGTGGCTGCGGATGTGGAGAGGACTAAGAAGGAGAGTAACCCTCGCTATATCATCTTCGGCCACGTGGCAGCAACGCCGAGACTGAAATCCAGGAGGAGTTTCCTCAACAATACATCGGTCCTTACAGATAACCCCTCGACCTCTAGGACGACAAGATGGACAAACATCGACCACATCCCGCGTGCTGAAGACCTAGCTAGTGGACATGATTTCCCCTTTCCATCGTGGCTCACCCTGAATAGGATGCGCCCGTACAGCAGCAAACCTGACCAGATGGGGCATACGCTAGGACGCAGGATGCCAGATGTGCGGTCAGCTTCAAAACGATGACCACCTCCTTGTGTGTGTAGGAGGGATCACGCATACCAGAAGGGAGATGGGGGGTAATCTAGACGACAGCACCTTGGACCTGGTACAGAGATGGAGGGGGAAAATTTTTAATTTTTAATTTAAAACTTAAAGGTAACTGCCAACGCGTCGAAGTCCGGACACGAAAGAAGAAGAAAAGTTTCCCCTAATAATTGAGAAGTATTTTTTTCTCCTACAGGAAGTTTCCTGAAGGTAATTCTGAATTCTCGAAAAAGGGGGATGTAGATACGAAAATTTTGACTGAAGTTTACAAATTCCTCTTGTCTTAAGTTTCCTGACTGAATCCCGAATTTTCAAATTTTCCTCACTCCGACTCCCAGAATTTCAGTTGACTAGCAAAAAAGAAAAATGTTACTAACTGTTTAATTTTTTCGATGACTGCCAAATTTCCCGTCTGTTAGTTGGAATTGCCCTGAGGTTGGACCTACTTAAAAAAGTTATTTCACCCAACAGCTTTCTCCTGTAATACCTTGAAATTTCAAAACATTTCGTTATATTTCATTTTTTTTTTATTTTAAATAATTTTATTAAAGATTTTTAATATCCTAGAAGGATTATAATCTTAAATTTATGTATAGTAAATAGGTATACTTTATATACATATATGCTGGTTGACTCCGGTTTGGGTTATGAATTTGTGGACGAGGTTAAGGGCAGTCTGATTGTCAGTTAGTATCATTTGGAGATTGTTTGGTAGTTGTAAGTTCTTTCGTATTTTTGTGTATTTTCTGCAATCAAGTAGTATAATATGTCTTGCTGTTAGTTGTTCGTTGCAAGTTAGACATTATTATATTTGTATTTATTTGCATTAAACTGAAAATACACAATGAACAGTAACATTGATTTAACAAATTAGTCTCTAAAGTCCTATAAATTCCAATTGACTTGCAAAGATGAAGCCTTCTATCAGACTGTCAAAACACCTTTATCAGCTTGCTAAATACTTTTTGAAATTGGGTAGGGATACAATATGCTCCTGTACCCCACTGAACCCTCCTAGTGACGGCTGCGCCAGGTGGGTGCATTAAACGCCGTGCAAGTCTTGCGATTGCCGCAGTAAATTGATTACAGTGTACACAAATTTCAGAGCTCTTGCAAAAGTGGCCATTTTTACTGGATAAATCAGAAATGCGTAAAATTGTATTGGCTGCTGCAACTGACCGTGAAAGATGTGAATCAGTTTTTGATATTTAGAAGGTAGTTCATACCACCTACCCGAGTACAGTTCGTTGATCATCATTTCATTCTGCAACATAGTGCCTTTGTGGTTAAAAATGAAAATAATGCATTTTTTTGGGACTTCCGGAGAAAGGATTAATGCCCTTCCTTATCGACGCTCACGCAAATGAAGCATGAACATAGTAACATAATAGGTATTGCACATACCGTGTCTTCGAATATTTTCCCAAGAATGCAGCTACCGTATGTTACTGTTCCCACTGCGACGAATGCCGCTACCGCCTGGATTCTAAGAAGAGTCTCGAATCCGCTCTGTCAGCAGAAACAAGACGCACGGATATCATTTATCATGTATAGGATTTAAGAGCGAAGTGCAAAAAGGAAGTATCTGTTGGCTGATCTTCAGGTTGTTTAGTTACATCTTATGATTCGTGCGCATAAATGTTGGTCAACTTACCTCGAGTGCGATGTATGCGAAAGATGTTTGAAGGATGCAGAAATTAAGAAGGTTCACGCTGCACATAATTTGAATCCAGGTTCTCAGTCTTTCTGTTGCCCTGCAGCATGTAAATACAGGGTGTATCAAAGTACATGATCAGCCTTCAACAAGTGAGGAAACTGGTCATGCTGATAGCGTGTGCATATTTATACCTCCTCTCACTTTGAAGGCGCAAGGATATAGACATTTGAAGAAATTTGTATATTTACAAAACACCGTAAAATATTTCTTTTAGAAACTTGGGCCTAGGAACAGACAGTTTTTGGTACAAGCTGTTTTTCGGCTCCCTGATAATCCTGGTAGAAAAAGGAAGGAAGCGCCCAAACAACGATTAAATATAAAAGCGTCAGATGATCCAGCGACAGGATGGCTGTATCAAAGGCGCTTAGACATCAGCTCGGAACCCAGACCTTACAGCGAAAACATTGAGGAAGAATGGAAGAATATCAAATATATCATTGAAACAGCTGCAAAAGTGTCTAGGAATGATTCGTGCCAAAATTTGCGAAACGAGCATAAGAAATTGAAACGTCGAAATGAAGCTACTAGTGGAAGAGAAGAGAAAATCCTTCAGAAAATGAATGAGCTCAGCTAAACCAGAAGATAGAATCGAATATAAAAGAAGATCACGCCAGATGCAAAGAAAAAACTAGGATGATTTCACAGCCTTCCTGGAACAAGAGACGCACAAAATGTGCTCCAAAACATACAACATATTCGTAATACGAAGAATAGACTCGAACTTCAGTGAACGAGTACCACTGCCCAAACTTGAATTGAAGGATACTAAGACTTAATATCGTGACTTATAGACAGGAATCACAGGAGAGGAGCAGGGACGAAAAGCGAAAGGAACGAACCCGAAGAACAACAGACAGAAAAAGGACGAGAAGAACTAGAACAAGCCCTGAAGAAAACAAAGAACGTGAAAGCACCAGGCGAGGATGGCCTGTTAGCAGAACTATACAATTCCGCTTGTGCGAACTTGAAATTTTTCACTAATATAATTTGAATCCAGGTTCTCAATCTTTCTGTTGCCCTGCAGACAGTGAATATAGGGTGTATAAATGGAAGTTATTCGCCTTCAACCAGGTAATGGGTGTCATTTCATCGCTCGATAAAATAGAGGTACGAACGATGAAAAAAAAAGATGCAACGATTGAAAAATGTGTTCTCCGAAAAAAGAAGTAACGAACCATAAAAGAAATGGATGCACGATAAAATAAGTACTTCCATTCGAGTAGGAAAAAATGTTAGCCAAATTACAAAATAAGTTGTACCACGACACTGGCGTAGTGAGGGGAGCGAAGGGGGCGAATGCTCCCCTAATGCACCTGAACGTGAATATAAAATATGCAAAAATGAGCAATTTTTCTTAACACACGATTTTTTCGAAAAATTTTGCTCAAGCAGTAATTCTATCTTCATTTTTATAAAATAGTCTTCTAATATCGGCGATTTTCAAAAAATACCTCAATGTTCGACTCTTTTATCTTTGAAAATCTTACTTTGCCCCCCCCCCCCAAGGAAAATCCTGGCTACGCCACTGTACAACGAAATATGTTAAGTAGCGATACACATTGCACGTTGATGTAATTGAAACTCAACTCATATAGATGCCTACGAATTGGTGAAACTAACTCATTTCTGGAAACACTTCAGAATAGGACTTGAGGAGGGCCACTGGAAACGGGCACTTTGGGAAAAAGCGAGTAAGTAAATGACGGACCTGAAGATGGTAAGGGATCCTGAGGATCGAGTTGGGTCCAAAAAAGTGAAAATAATTCGAATGGGGGTCATACTAGTGGGAAGAGGCAGGCGAGGAAGATTGGGTTATCAGTCTATGGAAAAGCGGAAAGAAGTGGAGGGCAGTTTGATGGAGCCGAATTTTTCCTTATCCTGCACCAACTACAAGAAGGTGAAATAACTCAGGTCGGAAAAACATTTGAGTGAAACATGAGGAGAGCTGTTAGAAAAAGATATTGGGGTAAACTCGAAAAAAAAATAAATAGCAAACCTGTGATTGTTGAGGGATCTGTAGGGTCGAAAACGGTAAACCTAACTCGGATCCGGGCCATACTTGTGTGAGGATGCCAGCGAGGCAATGGGCTAATTATCTGGGGAAAAGTAGAAAGGAATAGGTTCTCTTGGATGATGATACATTTTTCCTTATATGCTGTACCGGCTGCAAAAAGGTAAAGCTATTGAGAGAGACTTGGACGGCCCATGAAAGAGCCCCATGTAATATTTTTTTCAATCGTTTAAAACTGATTTGAAGTTAATGTTATTTCGTTATTGAAAACCGGGTAATGTGTAACGTTATTTGGCCCAGTTACTATATCGTTCATACTCTCGATTGTATCATTATATTTTCCTATCGTTTACTCATTTTATTTCAACGTGCAATTAAAGTCCCCTCCCCACTCAGGTAATTGGGAGTTCATGCTGATAGCGTTTACACATGTTTGTCTGCTCTCACATTTGAAGGAACAAAGATACGGATATTTAAAGAAATCATGTACAGCATTAATAGGAAAATTTTTCTTCAGTATTAGCCTGTTATCGTTTAGCAGGTGCTCAGTGGCGTAGCTGGGGAGGGGATTTGGGGGATGAATCCCCCCCCCCTTGAGAGGAGAATTTTTAACATGCTGGCAGTATCACAGTAAATTCGCGAAATGAAATTTAAATTCATATGCATAATTGAAGTTGAAAAGCACAACATACTGATACGTCAATATAAAAATATACAGTTCATATTAGGTGTACCTTCCCCCCCTCCACCCCTAATTTTGCTGATCCTCTCCCTTGGAAAAATCCTGGCTGCGCCACTGCAGGTGCTCTAACCAAACCCCTTCCTGTTATCTCGTTGGAGGACAATATCACTGATAATGCAGTCGGATTCAACTGATTGATTAAGGTATATTTTCGCAATTTCCTTTTTTTCCCCCTTGAAATTAAATTTTAATTTTTTTAATAGAGAATTGAAAATTAATTTTGCAACTAGTATTTTGTACAGCTTGATAGTTCAGTATTAACGTTTTCACCGTACGCAGCTGGTCTGCAAATGACGTGTCCTGATATCCACTTTAGATATTTACAGAAAATTTCTGTTATTAATTGCATTAACTCATGATGACCCTCAATTCATAACCTACAAAAAACGTGCAGAAGCAAACCAGCTCGACTTTTCCGCCAAGATTCAGGATTTGCCTTACATCCAACCCGTCACAGAAGCGGAAGTCACAGCCACCATCCATCAGTGTTTTAATAACTCTGTCCGTGTCCCCGATCGCATTGTATCAGCCATGCTCAAGCATCTCCACTCTAATGCCATCTCTCACTTAACATCACTATTGAACAAGATACTACAATCAGGTTTCTACCCACCTAATTGGAAAACAGCAACTGTCATACCAATCCTAAAACCCTCCTCAGACGCCTCTCTACCCATCATATCGTCCCATCTCACTTACTAGCGTCCCTGACAAAAGTTTGAAAAAATCATTAACTAAAGGCTAGTCTGGTAATTGGAATCTAACAATAGACTTTCGGCGTCACAGTACGGCTTTCGTAAATCTCGATCAACACTCATGGCCCTGGCTGATCTGCAGGCACAAATTTGCGATGCATTTTCAACCGGAAATCATCTGGTCTTAGTATTCTTCGATACGGAAAAGGCCTTCGATAGAGTATGGTGGTATCACATCTGTTCTCTGCTTCATAAATACGGTTTACACGGACACCTTCTTCTAATCCTACAAAACTTCCTGCTAAACCGTTTCATTAGAGTGCGTGTGGGAGAACAGCTTTCCTGCCCTCGACCGCTCGTCAATGGAGTTCCGCAAAGCTCAATCTTCAGCGTAACTGTTTTTCAGTGCTATTAATGAGATCACTCTCCAGGTTCGTTTCCCTCTCACACAGGTACTATTTGCCGATGACTTCAGCGTTCACCTCAAATCCAAAAACTCACAACGTGCCGTAGACTACTCCAGGAAAATATAAGACTAATCGAAACATGGTCTTCTGGTCACGGATTTCATGTATCACCAAGCAAAACAGAATTCATGATGTTCCAGCATTGAACAAACAATCTATCTTTCCCACCGCTTCTTCAACCCCCTCTCCAATTCAGTCAGATTTCTCGGCCTCTATCTCGACGCTTGCCTCTCCTAGTTACCTCATATAAACACGTAAAAGCCAAATGTATGCGCTCTCGATGTTCTGAAGTGCCTCTCACATCCTTCCAAAGACTGTAGCAGAGAACTGCTCATTCAGTTATACCGAACTCTGATCCGATCTATCATGGATTACTTAGGATTTTCCGGCTGTTTTGAGAACAAATACAGTAGTTATTCATCATTTTTACAAATTAACATCAAAACAAGTTGGCTAGGAAATGAAGGAACCTGGCAGAATCATCAGTGATTCTGGCAAATCATGTCCTCCAGCGAGATAACAGGCAGGGGTTTGGTTAGAGCACCCGCTAAACGGTAACAGGTTAACGCAATTGCTAATAGATAGCAGGGTTGTGCCTCTACAGTAGAATTTTTTTCCTACACTTCATGTAAAAAGATGTAGAATATGTAGACTGTGTAATTTATGTAGAATAAATGTAGATATGTAAAGTATATAGAAAATGAGTAGAGTGCGGAATTTTTGTGTTTTGCGAGAGATTCAGCTTTAAAATAACAAAAATTCTTGTTAAGAATGAATTTCAAAAATATTTTATATATTCGTATATTCTAGATCATAATTTTCTACATATTTTACATACGTATTTTACGCGTAGAAAACCATGTAGACATAGTGAATTTAATCGACGGCCCAATTAGACACGCGATACATCCTAATCATAACAGGAGGCAGTTACGGCAACTACTAAAAAAAGTACTGCAATTAGATCAACAGGATATTCACAAAATCGATTTTAGTAACACACTACATACCTACTTTAAAAAATTTTCTTATTTTTTAAGTATCCATTGAAATTGTCTTCTCGCTCTAGCTATTTTTTTTTCGCAGTAAACGATTCCCTCCTTCGTGCCTTTCAAAAATACTCATTGACCTCACTCCTATCTATTTTCGTTTTTGAGTTTGAAAATTATGGTAAATGCAATAATTGAATTTTCCGCTACTAAAAAATTGTACTGCAGGAAAAAGGAATGTAAGTTTTTTTCACTAGACAATTTCTGTAGTGTTTCTATAAAGTTATACTAGGAGTAAACAAATCAGCCAAAAAGCACAACTTTGGCCCCTCTATAATTCTCTGCTTTATAAAAAAAAGGCGATAGGATCGATAAAAATAATTATCGCCCAATCAGTCAGTCGTCGAATATCTGTGAAGCATTCATGAAAATATTAAGAAGAAAAATGTATAATATCTTGGACTCTCAACAATCGGCAGAACAGGCAGATTTTCGGAAAAATTTCAGTACAGTGGATCATATTCAAACATTAAGTCAAATTTTCGAAAAATCAAAAGAATATCGAAGAAATATTGCGGTGTTGTTGGTAGACTTTAATAAAGCCTTCGATTCACAAATTTTAAATGAAATTCATTCTAAATCTAAGGCAAAAATCAAGCTTGAAAAATGTGAAGAGGAATTTGAGATTAGGAAGGGTGTCAAACAGGGTGATTCACTGTCGGTAAATATTTTCAATAAAGTTTTAGAGGAAGTATTCCGCAAATTGGACTGGAAGGGAAGGGGTAGAAATTAGAGGGAAAAAGTTCAAATTTGGAGAAAGTAGGTACTTAAATAACTTAAGATTTGCAGACGACATTGTAATCATTGCAAAAAACAGGAAGGAACTCAGTGTGGTGGCGGAAGGAGAGAAAGCGAAAAAGTAGGGCTGTCTATTAACCATACTCTATAATCAAACTCATGAGCAGTATCAGTCACTTCAAGGAAATAAATATGTAACTAAGAATAACAAAATTGAAATCATTTCGGAATAGGGGACAGGCTCCTCATGGTACGCGAACGCCATTAATTACGCAGCGGGTTTTCTTGGCCTAGTAACACAGTAAAAATTTTTGAACGATTTTACCCGATCCGTATTTCAAGGACACATCTTTTGAGGCATCATTCATCTTGCTGCCTAAAAATTCACTCTCTCTGATGTCAATTATAATTTCGTGTTCATAAAAAGTTAGGACGGTAAAAATTCGATTAAAAATCAAGAAATGCTGTAAAAAGTAAGTACTATTCATCAACTTATAGGGAATTTTATCCTCTTTCAGAATATCACAACCATTGACCACTATTACCGGTCAGAAAATTTTTTATCGCAACTTTTGTGTTTTGAAAAAGTTATGACTTTTCTCAAAAACAGGGGTTCCTGGAGTAGGCACTCTAATGATATTTTTGGTTTCTTGCAGAATGGCTTGCTCTAAGCCAGTTCCAATCAGTGGCGTAGCGTCAGGGGGCATGGAGGGCACGTACCCCCTAATATTTTTACATAATCCTCTAATATTGGCGATTTTTAAAAAATACCTCAATTTTCAACTATTTTTCCCTTGAAAACCTCATCTTGCCCCCCCCCTTCTTTGGGGAAATCCTGACTACGCCACTGGTTCTAATGAATAAAAAGTGGGCATTTACTGAAGAATTCAGCAAAAGCTCGAGAGTCACATTCGTAGCTGTTTTTTATTCAATTTACAGGGTTCGTACCATTAGGGGGACCGTCTGCGTACTTTTAGGATACCATTTTTTTGAAAGTTCAATTTTGACACTTTCTACTTTAGCTCTTCTTATAACTTGAAAAGTTTAGACTCAAACTTGATGAAAATTTTATGGGAAGCGTGGGATAAGTGGAGCAACAACCCATTAAAATTTCAGCTCAATCGGATGATTAAGACAGGCGCTAGAATTTTTTAAGCACTGAGTGCGTCGTATAAGGAGCCTTTCCCCTATAAATATTTAGGTCAAACTACGACACTGGAAAACAGAACAAATAATGAACTGAAAATTAGGAGAGTAAATGCATGGAAAGCTTTTTGGGCACAGTCAAAAATTCTGAAAGGTAAAATGAATCTTAATTCAAAAATGAAAGATTTTGAAGAGCACTGTGTACGCCGTTCTGACCTATGGAGCACAAACGTGGGCCGGCACTGGTAAACAGATCCAGAAAGTGGCTGCAACTCAACATGCTATGCTGAGAAATATCATGGGCACTAAACCGAAGGACAAAAACACTAAGCATTTCGGAAATATACAACAGAACAAAAACTAAAAGTTTGGTTAGATTCATAAAAAAACTTGAGTTAAAATATACGGGTCATATATCGCATGGAACCAAATTACGATTAGAATGAATTAACCAGTTTCTGGACTCCTCACAATGGTAAGAGAAAAAAGGGTAGACCACCGATGAGGCGGGCAAACGAGGGGGCTGGGATGGTTGGCCCAAACTGGGCATCTCTAGCCCGCGACAGACTGAAGTGGAATGACCTGACGAAGGATTATACTCAAGAGATTTAGTGAACTGGGTGAGGAGTAAGGTGAGGATAACCTTACAAACTAGTAATTGTAATGTAACCTCACTGAGTCTAAAAGCATGTAATGAAAAATAAATAAAAACGAATCGGCCAGAAAGCACAACCTTTTGGCCCCTATTGGTTATAAGCCTGGTACTTTCTACAAACTGAAATGTTAGTAACAGTAAGAATGTGAACATCATAATTTCCGATGTAACCATTGCGTTTACTTGAATTGTTTAACTCAAAAACCAAAATAGGTAGTGGTAGACCAAAAATTACTTCCAGAATGTATAAAGGAAGGAATCGTTTATGGAGGTGGAGAGTGCTGGATCTGAAGGAAAGCTCAACCTAACTATCTGCTAGCAACGCTAAGAGAACATTTTTTTCTCCAAGCAGGCACACATCTATCTACATTTTGTCAGCATAAGTTGCTTACTTACCTGTTGGAAGGGAGTCTCGTATTTTGAGACACTTTGTATATTTACAAAAATACCATAAAATATTTTTTAATACATGGGAGAATTCTTGTAAGCTGAGTCTGTAACACCTACCTAATCAATTTCTGGTAACGCACTGAGAAAAATTTAAGTAGTATTTTTTACCCTTTTACCGCACGTAAAAAAGTGACGAGGTTCCAATATAGTGAAAATTACTATATTAGAAGAGGAAAAAGTTCTACGTGAATAGGAGAAAATACCACTCCCGACGTTACCAGTGCTCGTTGTTTTTACCATCTCGTTGTAGTAAATTGTTCCCTGTTTGTACAGTATAAAATGCTCTCTCAGGTAGTAATTTTTACTTTGAGGAGCAGTAGCTTTCTTCTTACTGCAGAACGTAGCAAACGCTGCATGTCCACTTTTTTAGGGTAATAAATGCTTTTCAAAATAGTAATTTTTACTTCTTTGTACGATATTTTTTTTATACCCTGCATCACAGTAATAAATGCTTTTCAATATAGGTAGTCATTTTTACTTCTTTGTACGGTATTTTTTTATACCCTGCAGCACAGTAAAAAAACAGATTCATATTTTTCGTGAAAACAATTTTATTATTTATAGTACTGGTACATATAATTCTAAATGAAAAACTTATAATTCCTACAGTGAGAGGTCAAAGAGAAACATTATAACGCAGTATAGTTATAAAAAAAGAAGAAAAAAATCAAAAACACCATCGACTTGTACAGTGCCATACATATATTAAAAAAGAATTATGAATGAAAAAATTACAGTAATGTGCCTTATCACGATAGTAATAAACAAAAGAAAAAAAATTGAAAACATACCATCGACTTATAGAGTGGCACTTCTGTATTAAAAATATTTTTTCCCAGAAACGATCCCACGAAACTTTTTTCCGATTGTTTCCAGAAAAAGTTGAGGCTTTAAAAAATAAGTGGCACCTTACATTTTTTTTTTCACTGTCTCATAGAGAATTATGACTCGCTAAAAGTTTCTAAAACCATTTCTTAATAAGAAGTAATTTGTTATCGAGTCTGCAAAAGTACGTAATGAAACAATTATTATAAACGTCGTTATAAGTAAAAACATGAAAACTCTTAAATCCTAATATTTGATACGAGTCGTAATGTTCATTGAAGGCACACGAAAGTTTTTTACCAAGAAAAAGAATTTCATTTTTTTTTTCCAAAATAATTTTATCAACCCTCAAAAAAGTATATCCATTCTTTTTAGGAACAACGATGACATTTCCAGTCTGCACTTCATACCCGAGAAATTTAATACATTTTGTGGAACTAAGATTTCCTGTATCAATTTCAAATGCTTCAACGATACGATTGAAATGTTCATAATTTTCTATATCCTGCCATCGGATTTTGTAAGCAGCGGTTGTTTTAAACGAATAATTAGAAAAACGATAGGTACTATTTGTTAACCGGTACAGTAAAGAAAACTGATTTTGTAGGGCAACTGTACGGCATACATTAATTCTATTACATGACACATTTGCTGTCGACTTCCCATCTCTATGTTTAGCCTCAAACCGCATCGACGAGAACGAGCAAAGCGGACCGAATAATAGAAGGATTCGAGGATAGTGTACAAGATAGTGATGTTTGGGTCGGAAGGTATGATTAGGGAATAAACACGATAATGTTCGTAAATAGTCCTTTATAAAAACTTCCAATGATTTATAGACTAATTTATGAATTCTTTTGGATTGAACAATTTCAATTATATTTCGTAAAAGAAGAATGAGTGTCCAGTACTGATTGCCTTCTTCTATAAGATCGCCAATCAACAAAGGTAGAATGCGGATAAAACACAAAATTTCAGATGATGTCATTGAAAGACTGTCTCGATGCAAATGGTTTATACTAATCGACGGAGGTTTCGATTTCTTGTCATTAATATCATAATTAAAACCGTTTATTCTATCGTTTAAGTGACTCAGAGTAATTTTTTTATCGTGAATATAATGTAAGAGCAGTCGCGACAAATCATATTTTAGAATTCCTTCTAACAAGTCATGCATGACATCAACCGCCACATTTTCGCACACATGGAAACCTTTTAAAGAATGGAACACACATTCCTCTTTAATTCCTGTATTTGATACACTGTTTTCATCAATGATGCAGTCCCTATAATTTTCTGGGTTTCGTAATACACATTGACTCTCATGAAAAATTGTACGAAGTTCAGATTTCTGTACATTACAAAAACGACATGGACAATTCGCAGTGAAGCATTCCACAAATCCTAGGATTCCATGCACGCCCAAGTTATCCCCAATAATTAATAGTAATTGAAAAAATATTTGTTTTCCTTTCACGACAATTCCATTATCTTGTAAATATTGCAATTCATCAATAGCTTGTTGAAAAATTATTTGATTACCAAATTCTTTCCGATCTAATGGATTAAATAAAAAAAATAAAAAAATATTTTCTTTTTTTGATATAAATTCTGGGGGCAATACAGGAATTCCTACATACACAGCACCGCATTTTGATATACCAGCATGGCTCCCCAAAGGGTTATTAGCCTCGTAGTCATCGTAATACATGAGAAGGGGTAAAACTAATTCTTTATTCTGAAAATCGACAGACTTTTTTTTCCAAAATTCCGCTTGAATGATGTTTGAAATAGTAATAGAGTTCGCACTTAAACTTTGAATGTAATCTAATGTTCTAGAAAGGATTCCTGGAATTTCAAAAAATTTTTGTAATACTAATCGAAGTGGAATAAACTCAATAGTTACGTCTACCTTTAAAGTTGTTTTAGCTTCATTGTTTTTGGTATTCCTGTACTCCTCCCTCTCACCAACCTTAAACTGAATAGGCATAACTAAGTTTCCGTCATCTTTAAATTGTTTTTGTAACATATAGTCTGAACACATGTTTTCAAAAGGATTCATTAAGCTTTCGAAATCATTCTCAAATTCATCCACATTTTCTGCGGACTCACCTAGTACTCGCAGTCGATTTAGTAGACGATCCCTTAAGGAATGAACCGCGGGACCATTCAGAAATTTTGTAAAGCAATCAATAAGCCCTAAAGTTCTCTTTCTGGTTATATCGGAATGACCGTAACAATATATTGCAAATTTTTTGGCGTCGTCTCTCACTAGAGTTTTAAAATTTGGTGAATCTTTTCCTTCTGGATATTTAGCAAATGAATCAAAATTATGAGTGACGAAACGGTTTACAGGTTCATAATCACTAAAATAATCGTCTTCTTCAGAATATTGTCCCAATAAATTAAAATTATCGAGTTCGCAATCAATAGATTCCAGTGTAGGCTCATTAGGTCTAGAGGTATTCAAGTACGATTCATTCGATGACGGAAAACTAGAACTACTACTTTCAATGCCAGTACTTGAATCATTCTCTACATCTGAATGCTTATAATAACGATGTTTTCGGAATGAATTAATACTAGTAAACTTTCTCGTACAGTTAATATCCTTACAACTATAAATTCGGAGTCCTGCATGCGATAGTGACATATGTTTAAGCAGATCAAAATTTTTAAAAAAGATGGCATCGCATTCAGAACAATTCATTTTGATTGACTTAACTCAGCCTACCAATAAGAGTTGCTAGCTCTATGCTGCGTACGTTATCACCTGGTATTTTTATACCATAAATACCAATCTGCACTAATAACCAGACTAAACGCGCCTCTTCTGGATACTTTGCACCAAGTACGAAGAATAATTCGAAAGCGAAATTTATGGCCGCTCTAGCAGAAGGAAGAATGTACTTCTCGGTGTCTAAAATGACGTAAGCTGCTTCTATCTTTTCAAGTGGTCCCACAAAAATGGGGGTGGGTTGAAGTTTCAAATTCTTTTTACGCAATTGTTCTCGTCGGGCATTAATTATGTGGTTCACGTCGCAAGAATTCTGGAAATCACAAAAATTTAGATATTTCTATACCTACTATTTTTAAATCCTTGATGAACAGGCGCAAATTTCTTACCTCAATGTGCAAAAGAAAGGCTTCACGCACTTCAACCGCCGAAATTCGATCCTTCATTTGACCGTTCGGTTTTCGCTTTGCTATTGTCCTTTTGAAAAGATGCGCCAATAAATAAAAAATAATAGCATCAGCGTCCTCTGAAAATGACCACGAAGTCAAATTTTAAAAACTTCCAGTTTCGAAGTATCGAATGCAGAGAAGCCAAAAAAAAACAAAAAAAACAAGAGAAGAAACAAATTGTAAGAAGCAGAGATAGGCATTTTATTAACCTGCAAAAACGGGCATCAATTTTTTATGTTTAATATGTGTCTTTACAAGGTCCGTTACACCAGCCCCCCCCCATTGTCCGCCCCCTAATTGAGCACTAACGAAATAATTGCGTAACGAAATACTAACGATTGAGACCAATTTCGACCAGAAATTCAAAATGGGGGGGCTGGTGTAACGGACCTGCCTTTACACTCATTTTTACCCTACATTTTTTATGCGTAAATGTAAAAGTCTCCCGCCCACGTTGTTTTTTATCACGCACGCAGACAAATACACTCCCTGCACTCACACTAAGTAGTTACAAAAACATTTCCTTACCAGAAAACAAATTTTTACAAAAAACATGTTTATTTATACCTACACTTTATTGTAAAAAATGCTTGCGCTTCCGTCTTTGACTGGTACTGGTGGTTAACTTATACTTAATGTTGATAATTACCTATTTTATTCGCCGCCGTCAAATAAATGAGTTTGTGTACCAAGCCAGATAAGTCTGTTAGCCGGGAGACATCTTTTTTTATGATATCGATGAGCTTTGGTCTAACTAGCTGGAACTTTTCCTCAAAATTCACATTCGGATATAAAACGGCGAAGTCGGATTTCAACTATTAAATGAATTAAACACCAAAAATTAAATCTCGTTTGTAAAAATCAAAAGTGCATAATTATGTATGCTATACGTACTAAATCCACGGCGTGTTGTGTTCGCAGACAAACGAAAGTGTGAAGATACGACAATATAGAATGTTCTCCACCTTCAGCTAAGATTTGTTGTCTTTTCTGAAAAGTTTTCATCCACTTCTCTTTTACTTGATCCAACGGCGCCAGGTGGCTTTTTAACCAACTTATGTATTCTTCAATTTGCGAAACTGTAAGAGAGGAGAAAAGTACATGTAATTATAGTAAGTTTGTATGACTAAAAATTTAGGTGAGGGAAAAAAGAAAGAAAAAAAAACCGGATCGCCAGTAAGTTTACGAAGGGGCTCTATCACGTCTTTTTTCACGTGACGCTCCTTGAAGTTGTCTTTTGGCTGTTTAACATCTACGTACTTGTTTGTTGATTATTCTGGACTTTTATTTTTCTCGTCATTTTATACTTAGTATTTTCCTCGGACTTGTATTTTTTCTTATCCCTTCGGACTTCGAATTTTTTTCAACTCATATTTTCTTCACCTTTCAGACTTGTTTTCTTTCTCCTCCTGGACTTGATATTCTTCTCCAACTTGCGTCTCTTTTTTCTCACAAGAAGAGAAGAAAATATAAATTGGAAAAACATACCAGGTCCACAAGGAGAAAGAAAAAAAAAAAATTTAGAATGGTAGAATGAGGAGGAAAAATATAAGTATGAGATAAATCAACTTACGGATAGATGTCAAACAGCCCACAGACAACAACTTGAAGAAGCGTCATAATTATGTGAAAAAAAAGATGTAATTGAGCCACTTCGTAAGCCTACCGCGACCTACCGGTGATCCGTTCGTTGTCAAAAAAAAACCTTATGTCCACAAAAATGATCTCTAAGTCCCCAAGCTCTAGTTTATGTCCCTAAAAATTTTACTTACTTAGATAATTATAAAGAGAAACATTGAATAAGCCTACTTACTTTCATTAAGCATCAAATCATCATCATCAAGTTCTGATTGCTCTTTCGCAATCACCTCATTACTCTGCGCACGGCGTTTTTTTCTGAGATAGTGATACGTATTGAAGAGCTTTCCACTTGGCCCAATTTTGGAACTACCTGACAAAAAATAAGTTTCCTCGTTTTCTTCTTTAAATACAGATTTTATCTGCTTTGCTAGGAACTTCAAGTGAGTGGTGGACAACCTAAGAAAGAGAAAAACAGTCAAATACTTTTAAATTTTCGTCTTTTATCGTTACACTGTTGTACATACTTATTCGAGTTCTGCTCAAGGGCATTGATTATCACTCTACGTGACAGTAAACTACGTTGGGCATTCGTCAATTCTTGATACTTCTTGTAGCTATCTAATATCGTTTTTCCTTCTGGATCCCTAGCAAGAAACCTTTTCAACTGATTCTGAAATAAATTTTCAACTATGCATTAATAACTACAGGTAACTGCACTATAATATGTATAACTGTTCCAAACTATAAATGAAATCTTACATCTTGCGAAATCGTCCAATTTTCATTTCCTGGTGATGGTGAAGTCGAAGAAGTGTCCGAACTTCCTGAGAGCGGTGTTGCCAATGGTGATGAACTGCCTGCTGAGAATGATGACTCCGTGGTATTATATGATTTTTTAAGCGACAACGAATTTCCAGAATTTTCCTTTTCTGATGGTAATGGTGAAGCCCACTCTTCTCCTGGGGGAAATTGTGACAACTGTCCAAAATCTTCCACGTTCGATGCGATGTACTCGAAATTAGGATGTAAAGTATTTCCATCAATATTTCGAAGAACCGCGTACGTCACACCTTCCGATACTGTAATATTAAATTCATGTTTATAGGCTGTCAATGGTGGATCCGTTTACCAAGTGTTTTTGGATCTAATTGCAGCTGTTAGACGTGATAAGAAAATACCTAACTGAAAATAAGCATAATGAGTCCTGTACTGAAAATAAGCATAATGAGTCCTGTTCTCACCTTTCGGAGGATTGGAAAATGATTGATATTTAGCTACGTTGTATTCTAATTTTATCATTGTTTTGATGTTGAATTATTCGGTTTACATACAAAAAATGAAGGATATTAATCAAATGACTATGGAAAAGTTGAAAATTGTGGGAATACATTTGTGATAATAGGACTCATTATGCTTATTTTTTCTTATCATGTCTTGCACCCACTTCGTTTGTACAGCGCTAGGCCGGTATCTCTGGTGGACTCTAATGCATAGTTATGCACATTTCACGTCATTAAAAGACACGTTGGCTTACTGGCTTAAATGAACTCACCGTTGTTGATTTCCATTGCAATTTATAAACACCAATAAAAATTAGGTAATAGACGTAAAAAATGAAATATTGAAATCCAATTTACTCGAATACTCGCGCGTTAACAATTTTACAATGAAATACGAATACCGCAAGGCCCAAGGCGAGATTTGACTGACTGGGTGACACCGTGAGAGCAGAGCCTGACTTCTAACGCAGTCTAACACCAACGTGAAACATAACCTTGAATATGGGAGAGACTAGAGTAGTGCATCACGTGGCATTGTGCACGATTGATAATACCAACGGAGAATTCTCGGAATACGGCGACTACAGAGGATTTGGTACTGCTACTGTACTGAATGTATGCCAATGTTTGCTAATGGTAGCGTTCAGTCATATCAGTTCTATACTATAAATGCGCCGATGGACAGGATATGGCTTATGACGTGTGTGTTATGAAACATAACCAACATAGAATACATTCAAAATATTGTACGTAAAACGTAAGTTAAGTTGATAGATAGGAAACTTACCAATACCGGACTGCCGGACCAGAATAAAAGATGAACGTATGCCGCCGCGCAAAACGATTTATAAGTTTAAATTTTGAAAATGAAACACTTGTTTACAGGAATGAAAGTTAAAACCATTTTTGTGTAAGCTCCTTATATTAATTTTCACATTCTCAAGGAAATCGTAAGAATCTTACACCATTACACCAACTTATACAATATAAAAATTAGAGCACGTAAATTGTAGTACAGTAACTCATAACTGACTGAAGTTATGATCTCACCATTTCACTCAAAGTTATTGTGACCAGTATTTTTCAAATTAAAATACGAATAAATTATGGTAAAAAATGGCTCGTGGATAGTACGTGTATAGTAATAATTAGTAATAATGGCAGTGTAAAAAATACTACACAGAGGGATAGTCACAAGGTTTTCATTATATACAGGGTAAAAAATAGTATAGCTGCACAGCATCTGTTACTCAAGTGTATAGTGAAAATTACTATTTAGACTGTAATAGGTATATTTCCTTACTTGGTATGGTAATTTTTTCCTGTTCCTCTGACAGTAAAAATTTCGATTATCTTAGGTGAAAATTACCATCCACAAAAATTATTGTAAAGGGCAGTAATATTTATGAAGTATTTAGGGTAAATTCTACCCTATCACAGTAAATTTTGCTCGGAAGTTTGTGAATCTTTACACTTTGAACAATAATTTTTACTAAACTTTTTTCTCAGTGCGCTTCACAATGGCAGTGAAATCCGCTTTGAATACTTCAAACAAGTCCGATTCCATTTTCACATTCTCCCCTGTCTCCTGTTGAGTTCTCAATTTCAGATTGAGGATGGCATCGCTTATCACCCGTTGAAGGCAGATGCTCAGGTGCACACATTGGTTATGAAATTCGTAACTAACCAGTAGCCCGAATGACGTGGTACAGGTGGGCTGATAGGCGGCTAAAATGATGTGTAACACCTCGACAACGGAAATTGCTAGATACACCTTCAGCGAATGTATGTATTCGACAAACGGTGTCGCCTCGACATAGAATCTTTGATTGCCCAGACAGCTTCTGCCGCAGGCCAAAATCAAGTACCCTGGTCTGGACAAGGTAATTATAATCAAAAAATTGAGCATCCAAATCAACCATTTGCTGGCTATAAAAACGCTGTCGTATTTCTTTCGTTCGATGTCAGTGATCCGTGCTTCCAGTTCATGGAAGTCGAATTCTCGATCTATGTATTCCAGAACATTTTTTAGTTGGTCGCGAAAGTAGTAGTTCACTAATGGCGTGTAAATGACCGCGTACGTGTGACTCATCGCTAAGGTGATCGTATACAGTAAATCGGGTGTCCTGATTTCTGTCGCTGTGAGTAGATATCCGACAGGGCCGATAATGGTGCCATAGAGGAATCCGACAACATTGAGGAACCACCAAGCATACCTCGCGGTTCGAGTGACTATATCGAGGCAGTAGAAGCCTCCCATAATGCAGAAAAGATAGTACAGAGTTCTGGTCTCTGGCCTTCGACAGGGAACGAGCAACACAGCCGGCATCGTCAGTTTCCAGGGATGGTGTAAGCATTTCAAATAACGAATTGGTGACATCCTCGAAGCAGGCCGCATACTGAAATACATGTAGAACGCATTATTTGTTGGAAGATGTCTGAAAAACTTCAGACGCCATTTTACTTCCTTTTTAGATGAGATCAGTTTTAAAAAGAGCTGCGATTCCGATTTCCTAGTCTGTGGAAAATTGTATAAATGCGTAGAAGGTCAAAGAGAACCAGAATTCGGGAAGTGCGTCTTAGTATGGTCATTTGCCGGAAAACTGCAAGTATAGGCGTCATTGAGACCGAATGAGGATACTGTGCATAAATTATTGCACTATGAGACTTCTCACTTTCTTATAATGAGCAAAAATATACGTAAGCAGCAACCATAGGCGCAGACAGGGGAGTTGGAGGGCTTGACTCATCCAAATCTGCCCAAAGCCTCCCTCCAAAAAGCTGAAAAATTATACGAATGATGAAAATTTTAGCATCATTTTGATACTTGTCATACCACCTCATAAGCGGCACTCCAAGACTGCTATTTGCGCTTATTGGCTGTACCTGTCTTACCTTTTATAACCGGAACTGCATGAAGACTTCTTTTGAACTGCAGTCAAGATACAGACTGCAGTTGTAAATTTTTAGTATTTCAGTGTTGACCTGTCAACATTGTTTGCTGTCATTGTTTTATTTAACTTTCCTGCTCTTGTAGACGTTGGTTCATTGTCGTCTGAATTATTCACCAACCGACACTAATATTGAGTATGTACGCTGTAGAGCTGAGTTTGAGGTGCACGGGGATAATTAGAAAACTTTTTATTAATTCCTTGAGTTTAAATATATTTACTGAGTGTTGTTACAATTTCGCTTGTACATACTTTGGTCCCCAGACTAGATAGCTTTGAAAAAGTAGCGAGGAGTTGTCATGGTTACAATTAGCTAGTTGAGAGATATGTTTCCGTATTCCAGCCAGTGGAACAGGAGAAAAAATTTACTTTTGATCCTGGGATAACCGAAGTAATTTTCTGAGAGGAAACTCTCCAACTACCAGTTAGATTTTGCCACCTCTGAAAACTTGTTAGTGGAGAATCCCCCCTTCGATCTAGATCTGCAAATATTGTCAGCAATGAATGCACTCTTTGGTGAAGCGAACATGAGGTCGCTTGACTTTCTTGTGTCAGCTCTCTACATGACGCTGAGTGCTTTGTCGCCTGTCTGTACCCAGTAGTAGTGTTTTTTTTAACCTGTCGCGAATCGAGGAATTAATAGCTGGTCTGGCCGAGGAGATCAAATTTTCAGTATAACATGAAAAGTTAGCGACGGAGAAACGATTAGAAAAGAATCGAAAAGAGTTGAGGAGACTCAGAAAGATTTTAAAATACTGAGAAATTGGCCAGTTATTCGTGTGCAAGTTTGATTTAGCGACTTGTACGAGTTATGCGACAATTTTTTCTTTTCATGGTGGGGGAGTTCATATTATAAAGTATTTTTTGGGAGGGGGACTCAGCCTGATGACCAGTTATCTAGATTACGATAAATGTTCGAAGATGATACTTTTTTCTCTTTATTACCTACTGCTCTCGAGTCACGTTGCTTTACAAATACTACCGTGTAAACATTTATGAATTGCTGTTCCGTAACATTGAATCAGTCTAATGTGGTTGTATTCGCATTCGCTGTAATTAAGAAAAATCAGGGACGTACCGGAGAGTTTTTCGGGGTGGGGGGTTGTTAAAGTCCCAACTGACTGAACGCAGAATTCCCAAGTATCAATGCAAAAGAAGAAAAACCTTTTGACTTGTTGGGGTCTTTCCATCATCTCAACTCAATTTCCATCAAAGCAAAGAAAGAAGAAAAAAAAAACTTTTAACTTGTTGGATAATTTCCCAACTCGCAGGACTGAAATGGTAAATTTTCCCAAATGTTTAGTAAAAAAAATCCTGCACGGGGGTAAGTCTCCCCCCCCCCAGTTGGTACGGCAATGAGAAAAACGACCGCTGTCTACTCCAAGATGCTTTTGTCCTTGATTTTTCCCATGCCCGTAATTTGTCTTATATATTCTCGTCTTGTCTGAAATTCGATTAAAGTCTTCTGAGAATTTGAAAGTCTCTTCCAAGTACCTACTGTTCTAGTCTTTTCAAGAGTCTTGTAGATCATAAAGGACAATGACAGTGGAACGAAAAATTGATCTAGTGAACTAACCTGTATATTTATGAATATTTTCTCGAATATACTCAATCGACTCTCGACCACAGATAGAAGTAAATTCAGAAAAGAATCTGAAATCCGAATCCGAGGATCCGGATTTTGAATTATTTCCCCCTGGATCCAGATTATTTTATTCTGATTCTTTTCTTTTTTGGTCGATTCGAATTCATGAATCCCGCCGTTTCCCATGGAATCTATATCTGACCGGGAATCATGAAATGTGCCTCTTGTGCGAAAACAGGTTTTCGAAATGAACGAGTGTAAAGATGGGATGGTGGTAGTAGTGCGCACAGATGTACATAGCGTGTACATCTGTGGTGGTGCGTTTACCCGTTGCTATGACAACCGCGTTTCGAATTCTTGTTCTTTGTCATTCCCATAGGCCCGTTTCACACGACGCCATGTAAACGGATGTTTTTAAACTTTCGACGTAATTTTTAAATGCAATTTGTGGGAAAAGTAATGACGATAGGAATCTGCAGTTTGTTTCATTCGAAAGAGCGTGATTTTTTTCTATAAGAATTGTTAACGTGCAACATGATCTTTTGACACCAGAGGTACATTTCATGATTCCAGGTCACAATGACGATTCTGAATTAGGGATCAGAAAATGGCGGATGTAGGGATCTGTGACCATAATCTGCAGATCATTTGAAAAACTGAAAAACATGACGGACTCAGAACAGTAGATCATTTTGGGAAAAAAGAAGAAAAAAAAGAGAGATCTTGGATCATAAAATAGACTATTATTAGTGACCGACTCGGAAAAAACAAGCCTGATGCCGAAAAAATTAATTTTCAGGTTTTGAAGTTTTTTGGGTGTTCATACCCTCCTCTCAATGAACTACGAGTATCATTGGCAGAAATCGAAAATTCGTACTGTAAGCATCCGAAGTATATTTTTTCGGTTTCTGCCAATGGTAGATCATTAAGAGAGGAGGGTTTGAACACCCAAAACATTTCAAAACCTGAAAATTAATTTTTTAGGCATAAGGCCTGTTTCTTCCGAGCCAGTCACACTGCTGTTATATTTGATCTTATGTCTTAGAAAAGGACTCAGTGAAGGGGAATATGACATCCTTACAAATCCTGGGAGGTGAAATTTTTTAGTAAATTGGACCATTTACTATTAAGGTGGCATTTGAAATATTAATTAGCAAACCGAGAAAATTGTGAATCTTGGACCTTGTCGTTTGGTTTATTTCGTTTTTGGCTTGTGTGGAAAACGTCTGCACTTAGTTGATTTTTTTTCTGGTAAGTATTCAGCTGTTTAGTCGGCATTTTGGACATTAGTTGAGAAAACGTGTATCATAATTTTTTGTGATAGGCGCCCATTTCTCCCATTTTCTCTTCAATGAGTAATCGAGCACCCAATGCACTAGAGAAAACTAATTCTGTGAAAAAAAAGTCCGGATGCCGGCATCATAATTTACATCGTGATGCCCCGATATACTGTTAAAACCAAACAAATGAAAGGTCGTTCCAAATCCACCTCGCTGAAATTGAGTGAGTCATAGTGTCCATGTTGGAGTGTGAGTGAACTTGATGAATTCTGTATGTAGGGTGTGCCAATTCACAATTTCTTCTTCTGTAGTCCAAAGCGCTTTCGGCTGTTATGCCATCTTCAGTGGAATACCCTGACACTTCTCTCTTTGTCGTCCTGTATTTATAGTGGTGTGTATGGTAAACCTATTTGGTGGTCTGTTTCTGATTCCGAGCCCTTTGACCAAACAAGTAAGCAATGACAAAACAGAAACAAATGCCAGGAACAACAGCAACAGAATATACAGACTGGACTGCGAACACTGTGACATGATCTAAATAGGAGAAAGAGGCAGAAAATTCACAACCAGAATAAAAGAACATAAAAAGTCACAGAAGCTAAAGGATGATAAATAACTTTCTGGGAAACACTGCAGCGACCAGGGACACAACAACCACAAATACAAAATCCTACACGTAGAAAACAACACAAGAAAAAGAAAACTAAAAGAACAACTTGAGATAATAAGCAGCGTTACCAACTCACAACTTCAGAGTTGCCTGGGATTGTATAATAAAAATGCGTAAGATTGCCGGAGACTGCAGGAAATTTTTGGAACACGAGTTCGAGTAAACCATTCATTTTCGAAGCTAGCATTAGAACTGACACACCAACCAACAACTAAAAAACATGAAGCTGTGATTTTTCATTTGATCAACAAAAACAGACACCGGACTTGGCGATGATTCGTAGCTCTCAGCACACAGCAAAATTGCCAACATTCAAAAATGTGAAATTTAAAAAATAAATGTAGACAGAAAATGCCTGACATTGTATAGAAAATCCTAGACACTGATAAAACATACCTGAGTGCCGAGAAAATTCCGGAAAAATCTAGAAAATACCTGAGTGCCGGAAAAATGTCGGAAGAATCTAGAATTGCTTAAGATCTCAGGCGATTGCCGGAGGGTTGATAATACTGATAATAAGGTGTATCGTGCGCAATAGTGGCGACGATACCAAAAAAAACGAGAGCGGGTCTCAAACCCGAAGGATCGAATCGTAAACCAAAACAAACGTTAAAGTTGGTTGAACGAATTTTTATTTTACGTTGGTTAACTTTATATACGGTGCGGCTGCTTTTACTAGTGTTGACCGACAGATACACCGACGTCCCGGTGTTTACAACGTTAACGTCGTCGTAGGCCAATTTCGCTGACTCGTTATAATTATTTAGAGTTCCTGAAGGCGTGAGGTTTTAATTTTTAATGAGTCACAATGGTTGGTATACTGTAATATACCGATTTCGGTGTTACAATGTATCCCCCCCCCCCGCTCCAAATTTTGAGCGGCCTCGCGAAACGAGTCATGTTTAATAGACGGCCCTACGATAGCGTTTTATATGTTTTGATTTGAACTCAAACTTGGTGAAAAAACTAGAACAAAAGCAGAAACAATTATTCAAATTCGTAAAAGTAGATAACAAAATTAACGAGATTCGAAAAAAAAAAAGAAATCTAAAATAACCTTAAATTTAGTTTTCAGTTTTCTTTGAAAATTTATAAACGTACAAAGTATACTACTACGAGCAAAAACAACACAAAACTACCTAATAAACGCAACAACTAACTTCCAAAGCGAGAATCTATTCCAATTAACATAAGACTCGCTGATTGGACAGACTACACAACCTCAGACAACCAATAGGAACACACCAAATAGGTTGACCATACGGTACTACACACCACTATAAATATAGGCCGACAGAGAGAAAAGTGTTAGGGTATTCCACTGAAGATGGCATAACGGCCGAAAGCGCTCTGGACTACAGAAGAAGAAATTGTGAATTGGCACACCCTACATAAGAATTGAGGAAGTCATGTTGAACGCTGATATTTAGATTACGTGTATTCTAACTTAAGAGTATACACCGTATTGATCCAGAAATTTGGATGAAGGAATTCGAGACATAATTCCGCGGTATTTCTCACATGAAGGACCTCCTCCTTCTGGGTCACAACCTGCAAAAATAATTGAACTTACTGAGACATAACAAACCGCACTTTACCGTAATACTTCAGGTACGCGGGGCGAGTAAAAACGCGACAACACCATACACAGCGAACTTTTGAGCACGCGAAAGTTTTCCCGAGCAAGCTAATAGGCGGACTGACTAGCAATCAAACTTCTTTCCATTTGTAGGGTGTGCCAGTTCACTTTTTTTTCTTCTGTAGTCCAGGGCGCTTTCGGCTGTGTTATGCCATCGTTAGTGTAGTACCCTAAATAAGACTCGTCTCCTGCGGTTCTGTGGTCACAGTCGTGAGTAGTACCGTATGGTGAACCTGTTTAGTTGTGTGCTCCTATTGGTTGTCTGTGATTATGCAGTCTGTCCAGTCCGTGGGTGTTATGTTATTGGTTGGAATAAGTTCTCGCTTTACGTTTCTGACTGACTGCCTGACTGAATGACTGACCGTGCAGGGCCATGCATACTCGGGTCTATGTATCGTACTTCTTCCAACCATCCTCAGTATTAAAAGTTTCCATGGAATTAACAACAAGGCTGTAGACTGCAGTTACGCAGCATCAACACGGCTGCAGAATGTAGTTGCGCAGGGCGCAGTAGCAAAGTTAAATTCTAGACATGAAAATGGTCTCCTGTTCGTCTGCAACATGTGATCATTCCGTTGCGTGCCAAAGTACAGACATAAACATGTCCAAAGGGTCAAAAAGTGATTTTACTAAGGGAAGGGAGGAGGGTTACAAATAATACTTCGAATCGAGTTTTGTAATATCCCTTCCCCTGAAACTGTTTTCCGTTGTTTGCCAAAGTAAAGACTTGAAAATGTCAAAAAGGAGTATAAGTAGGTCCTTACCCGATTGAAACTAGCGTCTCGGAAGACGCCATTTTACTCTCTCCGACTCGCTGCTGTTGCGTTTTTAATATTTTTTTCCGGCTTGCGTAAGAAATGTTTGCACATGTTTAGTCTGCCGAGTTGCCATTTTCGTTTTTTTCCACTCTTTAACCCCTCCCCCACCCTACCCCAACATTGATACGGCTTGCAACGTCCCTGATCTTAAATCATTTTGCCCATTAGAAGAATATCGAGGTTATTCAAATCATAAATCCAAATATCTTTTACTAATCTGAGATCCTCTGATCTTCAGTATTTTCCGATTTACAAATTGTATGATCCTGCCCATGTTCGTGTCAATATTATGAATACGTGAAAAGATTTTAAACAGGGACATACCAATGAGTTTTTTCTGGGGGGGGGGGGAGAGTAAAATCGTGTGAAAGTCTCAACCGACTTAACTCAAAATTCCGAAGTATCAAAGCAAAATAAAAAACCTTTTGACCTGTTGGAGTCTTCCAACTGACCCAACTCTAAAACTCAAAATTCCCAAGTATCAAAGAAAAATAAGAAAAATTTTTTGATTTATTGTAGGGATTTTCCGAACTTATCAACTCAAATCCCAAGTATCAAAGGGGGAAAAATTTTTTTCAACTTGTTGGATTTTCCCAACTCGCCTGACTGAAATGGTAAATCTTCCCAACTGCTGAATAAAAAATTCCTACGGGCGGGCGGGGGAGTGTAAGTGCTGCTCCCCCGCCTATTGGTACGTCCCTGATTGTAAATCAGTTTGAGGATTCTGAATCCATATCTAAATCCGAGAATTAGGATTCTGAATTACTTTTTTCCTGAATTCGAATTTCTCTTAGATTTTAGAATCTTCTTTTCTGTAAATGTTTGAGTCCATGGATCGATTCGTTTTGGATTTTATTCTCCCTGCTGGATTTGGATTCATGGATTCTCTGATTGAGAGAATTATTTTGGCACAGGATTTGTTGTAGAGCTCGCTTGCATAAACAGAAACTAAACCAGTTCAATACTGTACAACTGTCTTCGAAGTACGTCTAATTCGGAACTAACTAAACATTACAAGTACGATATATCAATAGGGTAGTACAACGTAATATTCAACAATCGCTACGATAGTCGAACGGATGCGAGTATTATTATGCTGATACAGATAAGAGAAACCGGTGCTACGAACTCGATAAAACATCTCCCCTTTTGGGTAACCCCGGGGAGCCATAAAAGATGGGTTTCCTCGGACGAAGTGTTCGTGGTACTGGTGATGGGATCTTTGATGTTGCAGGCGTCGTCTGACTTGATTTAGGTGTGGCCCTTGGTTCGATCTTCTGACTCGTTTTTGGAGTAGACAGGATGGACTTGGATGACTCGTTATCAGGCCAATCAGGGTGACGTGATGGCAATCGACGAAGGGTCATTCGATTTCTGCGAAGCTCGGCTCCATTCTCCAGCTTGATGTCGTATGAACGTGGTTCTCGACGCTGGCAACTGACAGTACCTTTCTTCTTTGCATCTTCCACGTAGACATTTCTGCCTGGACTTAATTCACGTAAAGGGCGGGCTCCCTTTGCACGATCAAAATTGCGTTTCGCGCGATCACGACGTTGTTTATCTCGTTCCTCGAGATCAGCTCGTTTGATGACACGATTTCCCAGATTGACTGAAGGGATTTTCGTGCGGATCTGGCGATTGAACAGAAGTTGGGCTGGGCTGTAACCTACTGACGTTGGAGTAGCTCGATAATTCATGAGTGCTACTGTAGGTTTCTCATTGTTCAAAATCTTCTTTGAAATTTTGACTGCGGCTTCAGCCAACCCGTTGGATTGTGGGAATGCTGGACTCCTGGTCACGATTTCAAAGTCAAATTCTTTCGCGAATTCTTGCATCTCGTTTGACACAAGCTGCGTACCATTATCAGTGAACAAGATTTTTGGTACCCCAAATCGTGCGAAGATTGACTCGAGTTTTGTGATGATGGTTTTCGAATCCAATTTCTCGATGAGTACTAACTCGATGAATTTGGAGTAGTAGTCAATTAGCACTAACCACCATTTTCCCTTTTCTTTGAGCAGGTCGGCACCAACTTTTTCCCATGGACGATTGGGCAAGGGCGAAGGGATGAGTGGTTCATGGCGATTCGGACGGGATTCTGCGCAAGTCTCGCAATTGGACACCATTTCCTCAATGTCTTTGTTGATATTCGGCCACCAAATTGCCGTTCGTGCGAGATTGCAAGTCTTTGTGGTACCAAAATGACTTTCGTGTAGCTGCTTCAGCATTTTCCCACGAAGTGTTGGCGGGATCCATAAACGATGCTCAAAAAGAATTAAGTCATCATTTACAGAAAGTGAGTTTTGGTGACGCCAATATGGGATCACCTCGTCTGGTAGGTCCTTTTGTTGACTCGGCCAACCAACTGTGATGTAGTTCTGGATCAATTTTCCCAGCTCGGTGTCCCGCTGTGCTGCTTTGATGCGCTCTAGCATGGATGGGGAACAATTGATGTTATTGACCGTTGCAAAAGCCGTGGTTTGGAGTTCGACTTCAAATTTCTTGTCTTCAATCGTGGACTTTGAGACAGGCTTTCTCGACAACAAATCTGCGGTAACCAGATTTTTACCTGCAAGGTGGATGACGTTATAATTAAACCGCAGCAAGCGTAGTCGAATTCGCTGCAAACGTGGTGTTAATTCATCCAAGAACTTTGTTGTGAGAATAGGCAACAAAGGTTTGTGGTCTGTCTCAATCGTGAATTTTAAGCCAACGAGGTAATTCTCGAAGCGTTGGCACGCCCATGCGATGGCGAGAGCTTCCTTCTCAATCTGAGCATATTTCTTCTCTGCTTCCGAGAGTGTTCTCGATGCAAATGCGACAGGTAACAACTGGCTCGATTCAGCTTTCTGGAGTAAAACAGCTCCAATGCCAAACGATGATGCATCGCACGAGACAGTCGTTGGTTTATTGGGGTCATAAATGGCCAAGACGGGCGCTTTAGCTAAAATTTCTTTCAGCTTTTGGAATGCTGCACGCTGGGCTGACTCCCAAATGAATTCACAGTCGTTTTTGAGGAGACTGTAGAGTGGTTCGAGTAGAGTTGAACGATCTGGAATATGACGCGCGAGGAAATTGACGGAACCAAGCAGCGAGTGTAACTCGATTTTGGATTTCGGTGGTTCCATTTTCACAATGGCCTCGGTCTTGTCGGGATCAGCAAGAATCTTGCCATCCTCAAGAAGATGACCGAGAAATTTCACCTTCTTTGTGCGAAACACGCACTTCTCCCGATTAAGCGTCATGCCGGTATCGCTGACTCGCTGAAGTACTGCCTGCAGGTGTTTATCATGCTCTTCAATCGTGGCACCCCACACAAGAACGTCGTCCATGTGACAAACTACATTGGTACAACCCTCGAGCATCTGAACCATTCGGGCCTGGAAAACTTCCGGCGCACTTGAGATTCCCTGTGGGAGTTTATTGAAGTAATAACGTCCCCATGGCGTTAGAAACGTAGTCAGCAGTCGCGATGATTTTCCCAGTGGCACTTGGAAAAATCCCGAATCGGCATCTAGTTTCGTGAAGTAGACTGCCCCAGTTAAACGTGACAACGTCTCCTCAATTGGAGGGATCTGATGATGCTCACGTTTCACAAACTGATTGAGTTTTGAGAAATCAACACAAATTCGTACTCTGCCATCTGGTTTGGGAACTATTACCAGCGGAGCTACCCAATCCGTTGGTTTTGTGACTTGACTGATGACCTTCTTCTCTATCAGCTTCTCAATGCATGCCTTGGCTTTTGGCAAGAGCGGTATTGGGATACGACGCGGTGTTGTTATGGCGAATGGTTTTGCATTCACAGTCAGAGTGATGTTGTAATCTCCTGGCATATTTCCATAACCGAGAAACAAGTGCGAGAACTTATCTTCGACTATTGGTGACCGTGTGATAGTCGCTTTCTCGACTTTGCCTATTCGCTTAATCAGCTTGAGAGCGCGAATGGCCTTCTTGCCTAGGAGTGCCTGGTCTAGGTTGCGAATCAGGTAAATTTTCTGCACCGTAGACTCGTTGTTGCAAGACATTGGAATTTCTTGCATGCCATAAATCTCTAACATCTGCTTTCCTGGTCCGTAGAGTCGAATGTCTGGCTCAAGGACATCGTATGTAGGATTTTCATACGACAAAGGCACAACTGTTTCATCTGCACCCGTATCGATCTCATACTTTTGATTTACCCCGCCTGAATTCACATAGACAGTTAAATCATCGTCTTCTTTGGCTTTGACTTTGCCAACTTTTTCAACACGACCAACAAAGAAATCTAGCTCATCGCTGCTACTTTCATTTTGGTCTGCTTCGACTTGGCGCACACCTCGTTGTTTGGACTGCGCAGCTCTCGATTTGCCTCTTGTAGATGACTTTGATGATGACGATGGTCTCCAATTTTGGTAGTTGCCTCGACACTGCTGGGCGTAATGACCTTTTCGATAACACTTGTGACACTCTGCAAAACGAGCAGGGCAACTTTCCCTTGAACGACATTCACCGCCGCAACGCCCACACTGACTGGACTGTTGGTAATGACGGCCTTTTTGGACTCGATCGATTTTCGATGCATTGGGTCGTTGTTCGTCGTGCTGGTGGAGAACGTCCTCGTAGGTACGGATCATCTCAACTGCTTTTGAAAGTGTGAGATTGGACTGAAGTTGGAGCTTTTTGTTGAGTTCTGAGTCTAAGATGCCAACGACAATACGGTCGCGGATCATCTCGTCTCGGATGGTATGAGGCTGCATCTGCTCAAACTCGCACGACTCTGACAGCTTGTACAAATCCGTAATATACTCCTCAGCTGTCTCGTTTTGCTGCTGATTCCGAGAAAAAAAACGGAATCGCTCATGAATGACATTCTTATGTGGCAAGAAATGTTCGTCGTATTTTTCCATGACCTTCTTGTACTTCTTGGCATCCTCAGGGTTCGTGAACGTGAACGACTTGAAGATCTTGAGGGCTTTGGTACCCATGACGTAATTGAGCGCAGCTATCTGTTGTTCGTCCGAGATGCTGGCTAGACCCGAAGCTGTATGGTACTGCTCGAAGTTCTCTTTCCACAACGGCCAGTCCTTTGGGTCAAAACTGAAATTCTTGGGTGGATCGAATTTCAATAATTGCGTCATTATGGGAGGATTTTTCGACGAACTTTCACTATTTTCACTTAACTCGCGTTTTACCACCGACGATTGATCTTCACTTTCCTCACTTTTTCCCGGAGGAGGCAACGCGTTTTTGCCCGACACTTTGGCTGATTTCATTCGAAAAAAAAATCGCGAGAAAACAAGCGCGACACGTTTCTGATACTTATGCGCGAACTTTTCACGAGACTACTCTTATCGCGAACAGACTCACGACTCAAATGATTTCTCCAAAATCGCAAAACGAACTTTTCATATACTGACTTTGAGAAAAAAAAATTACAAAATTTTAGTGGTATTACTCACGTGAAAATCTTCCCATCACTGATTTTCAAAATCGTGATGACTCTCTAGCAAAAAAAATTACGAAAATTGTCACTCACCAAATTTTACTTTAAAACTGTGCCAAAATTTAGAGGACGTTTCACTTTGAAAACAGGTGGTGAAAACACACGTTAAACATAGGCGAAATTATTTGTAAAACTAAACAATTTCACTATTTGTGCAAAACTGAAAATCTAGTTTCACCACAATTTGTTTCTATTAAAGACACTGGAAAATCACTTCACTTTTCCGCTGCCACCATGTTGTAGAGCTCGCTTGCATAAACAGAAACTAAACCAGTTCAATACTGTACAGGATTCAAATTTTCTTATCCTGAATTCAGATTCCTGAATTTAGATTTAATTTTTTTTCAATTGTATGTGACTCGGTTCTCGACCAATGCCTTCATTTTGGCCGGCAGAGAACACTGATAACAGGAAATGATAGTCAACTTGGGCACGAATCGATAAAAAGCCGAAGAAACCTAAAAAAGCAGGCTGATCGATTGAGGAACAGGATATGCAGGACTGAGAGGCAGACATCTCTGACTGTTTGCCGTTTATTCTTTCTCACCTCTAGTCTGTTACCAGCAAACTCGCCAGTCTGCCTGGTTGACTGGGCGCGTGGGTGACTACTGGTGTTTTTATTTGTCCGAATCTAGAAACAACAAATGGGGGCGTCCAAGGTTGAATAAGACTTTTCAGTGCTGTGTCAAAACTCTCAAACTGTGTGCGATTAGCTAAGACTCGATAACTGTTTGAGACTCGGTGAAAACATCGTACGACTTTCCAAGATTTTATTCAGACTCTCCGATAGAACCGGATTGGAACCCACTAGACTTCCAGGAAAATTTCATTGCATGGCCCAAATTTTCATATTTCCGAACCCCGACCAAATATTCTTTATTCCTCGCCTTCCCTCTGGCCTCCAAATAGACTCCAAGCTCCAAATATGCCGACTCAGTCTTTTGAAATTAACAGAAAATACTGGTAACTTACATATAGTCAATCTGCACATGCTCTTCGAGACTTGATCAAGATTTATAATCATTCATCTACGTGTCTTTAAGACAAGTAGATGATTTGTATGATTGTTGTAAACTTTTTAAAGGTTTGATAAGATTGCTCAAGTAGGATCACATCACTTAGCTACATTTTTTGCCAGGATAAAAGAGGAACGTGGTCAATAGTACCGTAGTGGATAACGGGCAGTAACGGCGATCTTGAGAGGTTTAGGGCTGATTTGCCCCTCCTCCTCACAGAAAATGGAGAAACTCGTCTTCCAGACCAGAAGAATTGGCCACGAGAAAATTTTAAATTCTTGGCGTTTTTACTAAATGAAGCGGTTTTTACTCAAACATTTAAATTCCTAGAAAAAAGGGGTCATAAATACGGAAATTTCGACTAAATTTCTTAATTTCCCTGACCGAGTCCCGAATTTTCAACCCCCAGTATTTCAGTTGCCTGGCAAAAAAGAAAAAAGATTATTAACTGTTCAATTTTTTCGATGACGGCCATATTTCTCGACTGATAGCTGGCATTGTTCTTAAGGGGGTGGGAGTCTTATCACAACCCTTGCATCACGCCAACTCAGCTAACTTGTTATATGGAAATCATTCAGCAAAATAAAACCGCAATAAAAATTATCGTTGTCCGAAACCCTACTGAATAACCCGCACCTATTTGAAAATCAAATTCACCAACCGGTTTCACTGATAACGCTTTGAAATTTTAAAACATTTCAATATATTTCATTACAATATTTATTAGCATCGAACTAAAAATACACAACGAACAGTGGCGGTGAATGTTTTTTAGGGGATTCAAAAACGTCAATAAGCTGGGCAAAAAAAAAAATTAATAAAATAAATAAGACAAATTATCGAGGTCTTATAAATTTCAGTTGGCAAGCAAAAATAAAGCCTTCTATCAATCTCTCAAAGCATCTTTATCAGCTTGCTAAATATTTTTTGAAATTTTGGGTAGAGATACAATATGCACCTATACCCACTGTACCCCCTGTTCCCCTGCCACTGACGACTGCGCCAGGTGGGGGTATTAATTGCCGTGCAATTCTTGCGACCGGCGCAGTAAATTGATCACAGTGTACACAAATTTCAAAGCTTGTGCAAAAGTAGCCTTCTTTACTGGATAAACCAGAAATGCGTAAAACTGTATCGGCTGCTGCAACTGTCCGTGAAAAATATGAATCATTTTCTGATATTTGGAAGGTAATTCATACCACTTGCCGGAGTACAATTCGTTGATCATCATTTCATTCTGCAACATAGTGCCTTTGTGGTAAAATAAAGAAAAACTTTTTTTTTGAACTTCCGGAGAAAGGAGTAATGCTTGTCCTTATCAGCGTTCATGCAAATAACCTGCAAATGAATCATGAACATTCTAATCATAATGTGCATAACACATACTATGTCTTCGAATATTTTCCCAAAAAGGCAGCAACCATATGTTACTGTTCCCATTGCGACGAATCCCGCTGCCGCCTGGATTCTAAGAAGAGGCTCGAATTCGTTCTGACAACAAGAATAAGGTACACGGGTGTCATTTATCATTTATAGGATTTAAATGCGAAGTGCAAAAAGGAAATATCTGTTGACTGATCTACAGGTTGTTGAGTTGCATCTTATTCCTGCTTCGTGTACATAAATGGTGGTGAACTTACTTCGAGTAAAATGTACGCGAAAGGCGTTTGAATGATGCAGAAATTAAGAAGGTTTACACTGCACATAATCTGAATCCAGGTTCTCAGTCTTTCTGTTGCCCTGCAGCATGTAAATACAGGGTGTATCAAAGTACATGATCAGCCTTCAACAGTTGAGGAAACTGTTCATGCTGATAGCGTGTGCATATTTATACCTCCTCTCACGTTTGAAGGCGCAAGGATATAGACATTTGAAGAAATTTGTATATTTACAAAAACACCGTAAAATATTTCATTTAGAAACTTAAACCTAGTATCAGACCATTTTTTGGTACAAGCTGTTTTTCGGCTCCCTGATAAGCCTGGTAGAAAAAGGAAGGAAGCGCCCGAACAACGATTAAATATAAAAGCGTCAGATGATCGAGCGACAGGATGGCTGTATCAAAGGCGCTTAGACATCAGCTCGGAACCCAGATCTTACAGCGAAAACATTGAGGAAGAATGGAAGAATATCAAATATATCATTGAAACAGCTGCAAAAGAGTCTAGGAATGAATCTTGCCCAAATTCGCGAAAAGAGAATAAGAAATTAGAACGTCGAAATGAAGCTACTAGTGGAAGAGAAGAGAAAATCCTTCAAAAAATGGATGAGCTCAGATAAACCAGACGATAGAATCGAATATAAAAGAAGATCACGCCAGATGCAAAGAAAAACTAGGATGATTTCACAGCCTTCCTGGAACAAGAGACGCACAAGTTGAGCCCCAAAACATACAAAATATTCGTAATACGAAGAATAGACTCGAACTTCAACGAACGAGTACCATTGCCCAAACTTAAATTGAAGGATACTAAGACTTACTATCGTGACTTATAGACAGGAATCGCAGGAGAGGAACAGGGACGAAAAGCGAAAGGAGCGAACCCGAAGAACAACAGACAGAAATAGGACTAGAAGAACTAGAACAAGCCCTGAAGAAAACAAAGACCGTGAAAGCACCAGGCGAGGATGGCCTGTCAGCAGAACTATACAATTCCGCTAGCGCGAGCTTGAAATGTTTCACTAATATCATTTGTGGAAGGAAGAAACGCCTGAAGAATTCAAAAACGCAATTATCATAGATTCAAAAAAGGAGATACAGTATGTCAAAGGCAGAGAATTACCGCGGAGTGAGTATACTGAATACCTGCTATAAAATATATGTGAAAATACTCCTGAGAAAACTAGATGAAATCGTCGAAGGAAAGACATCAGAACAGCAGAACACCAGAACGGCGTCCGAAAAGGCCGAGCTTGTACAGACGCCAGCTTACTGCTAAACTGCTCGTAGAAAAAAAAAAATAGAATAAATGTAATTTGGAAATGCACGCATGCTTTATCGACCTTGAAAAGGCATACGATCACGTGAACAGAATAAAGCTCTTTGAAATGTTGGAGGAATACGGATTCCCCGTGAAACTGATCCGAGTGATAAAAATTCTGTACAAAGGCACCAAAATAAAAATTCGAATTGGTGAAGAAGCGTCGGAATGCGGCGAAACAGACAAAGGTGTTCGTCAGAGGTGCCCTCTCTCATGTACTCTCTTCAACTTGTGTGTGGACAAAAGATACAAGTTGAGGAGAAAACACTGGAAATTAAAAATGTGAAGGAAGAATGGGGTAAAATAAAGGAGGGAATATTAAAAGCAACAGAAGAAAATCTAGGTAAACCTAAGAGGGAAGAAATGAAACTGTAGATGAAGGAGGGAACCCTCAGAAAGATGCACGAACGAAGAAAATATAAGAATGCAAAATATAGGAAATGTAGATTAGCTTATCAAAGGTTGAGGAATGAAATAAAGCGAGAGTATAAAAAGGCAATGGAGGAATGGATGAAAGAAAAAAGTGATAGGATAGAAGAGTTTATGAATAGAGGACAAAAAGACTTGGCATGTAGAAAAATAAAAATAGAATTTGGAGCACGAAGGAAGAAAGCAAGTGGTTATATGACATTTCCCTGAATCCACATGCCTGAAAGACATTTACCTGGAAGAAAAAATCCCGAAAGTCAAATGCCTGAATATTATTAACCTGAAAGAGATGTACCTGACAGACATTTACCTAAAAACTATGCCCCTGGCAAAAAAAGTTTCACGTTGTACGTTTTTTTCATGATGTGTATTATATAGATACATTGTAACTGAGGGTTCTGAGGTAGGCGATAATGTCGTAATTATTCTTGTAAGTTTCGTATAGCGCGACGATTCCTTGAATGCGGTCTTGAACGTCCAACCATTTCTTCCTGGGGCCCAACTTCACCCGCTTACCTAATGACAATTTCGCTGTGCAAGTTTCAGTGAAAGCTTGTTCTTTCTGAACTTCTTTGACGAATGTGTAGATATCTGGATGGCTTTTGCCGACAAGTTGATTGAATCTATTATATTAACTGAATTTGCGTACTGTCTAGCGGATCGTTTGTAATAGCCCTCGCTCTACATTCGTTTCTTCTGACTCGTCGGCAATCCCAATAAATTCGTCCGTTTCACGCGCGGCATTTCACATAGATGTAACCATCTACGTGTAGTTTTTTACTGATTACCTTCACTTCCATCTTCGAGATAGCATTCGAACACTTTGGCTACTTGCAAGCCTGCACCGAGACTACTACGTTTTTCGAGGATTTCCATGGATTTTTTCTTATCGGAGTAATGTCCTGTCAGACAAAATGCTTCAGGTCAATGTCCGGCAGGTTATAAGTTTTCAGGTAAACATCTGTCAGGGATGTGCTTGTCAGGCATTGGCTGTCGGGATTTGTTCCTTCGGGTTAATGTCTTTCAGGTATGTGTCGTCAGGTAAATGTCTGTAAACCAAGCAGGTAATACATACGTATAACAAATAAGGAGGAGAGCCTGTTTACACAGCTAAAGGAAGAGTTAAAAAGTGAGTCGAGTATGTAGAAGGAGTATATAGTAATAATGGGGATGACGAGATAGGAATAAAGAGAGAGGAACATGTGGAAGAAGATGAGAGGGAGACTCAATTATAAGAGATGAATTTGACAAAGCATTAAGAGATTTAAAGAAAGGAATGCTCCAAGAGTAGATGAGATACTAGCCGAATTATTACAGAACTTAGGAGAATATGTACTTCATAAATTGTACATATTATTATGTTATATTTATGATAAAGGGGCAGTGCCTGAGGACTTTAAAAAGAGTACTATTGTAACTATATAAAAAAAGCAGGAGCAGATAGGTGTGAAAATCATCGAACAATTACTGTAAAATCTCGATTATACGTAGGTTGTCTCAGAAGTAAGGTCCCCTATCTTTGTATTTCCGTTGCATTGCGTTGTAGAGCGATGTGGTGAACGGGAAATGTTGCGCAGGCTTATCTGACAACACTGTAAAAATATAAAGTGCGCATGTTGAGAAGCAATGGTGAACCAGTACACAAAACATGGATCTCACGCGGCAACGTGCATTGGTGTGTGTAGTGCGTTCAGTAATTATTCATGACAGCGAAAAATCAACCACCTAGCGCCATCCATCGGCAGTTGATCAAAGTGTTCGGCTCATATGTAATTACAGTGCAGCTCGTGGTGTCGCGCGTTTTATAGTGGTCTGCGCGAGGTGCATGATCTAGCACGCAAAGGTGGTCCCACACTACAAACTTGGATGGACGTTTGCGCATGAGATCCATGTTTCATGTACTGGTTTGCCGTTCCTTCTCAACATGCGCACTTGATATTTTTACAGTGTTGTCAGATAAGCTTGCGCAACATTCCTCGTTTACCGCATCGCTCTATAACGCATGCAACGGAAATACAAAGATGGGGAACCTTACTTCTGGGACATCCCTCGTAATACGCACTCGTATATAATACGCACCCCAGATTTTCAAGACATTAAAAAAGAAGAAGTTAAATTCATGTATAATACGCATTAAAATTTACATAGACAAAATATCAAAAAAATTGGTGCAAGCGAGTCAAGAAATTCAAAAAATACTTAATCATCATCACTTTCAATTAATAACTCTTCCGCTTCTTTAGTATCTGGCCCATCATAATACAGGCACTCGTCGTCAGTGTCGTTATCGCCATCGCTTCCTTCTTTCCATATGATATCATCCTCAGATCCATCTACGAGTACATTACTGGAAATACAACATTTAGTGAACCCGTGACAGATGATGTCGGGGTTCGAATTAGCCCAAGTTTCGAGAATCCATTGAGTTACTTCAAAAATGGCCAGCTGTCGCATGTTGCCTGCAGAGGGTGTACGTGTGTTCGCCTGTGTGCAACCAGAGTTTCACCGTGGGCTTATTGATGGAGATATCCAAGAGTTGCAGCATTTTTGTCATGCCGTCAGGAATGATAGCAAGTGTGGAGTTCATTTCTTTCATAATTTCTGAAACAGATGGCACAAGGTGGCAACCAACATTAAACGTTCGTTGCGCAACACACCAGGTCGGCACCCCCACACACATTTCAGCCAATCAGTTGTGAACTTTTCATCCATCCACCCTTATGGGTGAGCGCGAACATGAACACATTTTGGAAAATGCATCTGCTTTGGTAACGTCTTTAATGTAGGAAGGCTATTTTCCTTCGCCTGCGGTGCAAGCTAACATCACTGTGAAGCGTGATTTTTCATGGCCTGTTGTACGTATGGAGACGATTTGTTCACCTTTCATGTCTAAAGTTCGTGTATATGGCATATCAAAAGTGAGAGGTGTCTGATCCGCGTTCCCTATTTGCGACAGTATGGGTAACCAAACGTTTTACGTAATCTCATGATGTACCTCTGGAAACTGATGAGCTTTTCTTCATAATCTGGTGGCAACTTTTGGCTGATGATTGTTCTTCTACGGACACTCAACATATGACGTTCTGTGAAACGTCGTGCCCATCCAAAGGATGCTTTGAAGATTGTTGGTACCTGTAATTCTTCTTTCTTCCTCAATTTCAAGGCTTCAATACGAATTTCAAAATAGGAGACTCCTATACCTTCTTGTCTTCTTTCCTTGACCCATTGCAACAAAACTTCCTCGAAAAAAAGAAAGATCCCGTGTATAATACGCACCTCAAATTTGGAGGGCAAAATTTTGGACAAATAATGCGTATTATATTCGAGGTTTTACAGTAGTCTTCTTCGCAGGCTTCAAAAATATTAACTACATAGGATAATTTATAGGAGAATTGAGGATAGAACAGATGCAGAACTAGGAGATGATCAGCTTGAATTTAGAAAAAGTAGGGGTACTAGGGAAGCAATTTTAGCTTTGAGATTAATGTGTAGATGGGTGACTCAAAAAGGAGCAGGATACATATATGGCATTCGTTGATATTGAAAATGTTTTTGACAATGTTAAATGGGACAAAATGTTTGATATTCTAAAAAAGATAGGAATAAAGTTTAAAGAAAGACAACTTATTTTAAACCTATATAATGGACAGAAAGCCACATTAAGAATAAAAGGAGGGAAAGGGGAGGCTAATATAGAAAAAGTTATTCCCAGTATTATTTAATTTATACATAGAGTGGGTCATAAAAGAAATGAAAGAAAAATTTGAAGCGGGTGTCACTATACATGGAGAGCGAGTAAAGATGCTCAGGTTTGCAGATGATATTGTATTATTAGCTGAAAGGGGTATTGATTTGAAAAAGACTTTAAATGGAATGGAGGAGATTTTGAGTATAGATTATCGTATGAGAATAAATAAAAATAAAACTTAAGTAATGATATGTAATCGATGTGAACATGATAGCTTAAATATAAATATTGGGCAGGAAAAACTTGAGGAAGTAAGCGGATTTGGCTATTTAGGGAGTAAAATAACCGGAAGGAGTAAACGGGATGTTAGTAGTAGAATAGCACAAGCCAAATTAGCGTTTTATCGATAAAGTAATCTTTTCAAATCAAAAATAAATCTGGAAATCAAAAAGTGTTCTTGAAAACTTATATTAGTGTAGCCTTGTATGGATGTGAAACTTGGACCATACAACAAAACCAGAGAAGAGAAGGAACGAAGCTTCTGAGTTTTGGTGCTTTAGGGGAATACTTGATATCAAATGGACGGATAAGGTAAGAAATGAGGAAGTACTTAACAGAGTAGGAGGTAAAATGGATATCTGGAATTGTCTGAAGAGAAGGAGAGATAAACTAATAGGACATAATTTGAGGCACACAGGAATTATATCACTGCTGCTAAAAGGAAGAATGGAAGGAAAGAATTGGATAAGATTCCCGTATGTTCAGCAGATACTCAAAGATGTACAATGTAACTGTTGTTACGAAATGAAAGAACGTGCACAAGGTAGGGAGAAATGGCGGAGAGCTGCATCAAACCGATAACATTATCATTTATCACCATCATCAAGGAAACAAGACGCAGCTCTGGAATAAACGTCTGTAACATTTTAGCGATGCCAACTTTGACCCATGGTGCGGAAACATGGGCTCGGCGAAAAACCGACAAAAGACCCATAGAGGCATCAGTAATGCATTTCATGAGAACAGCCGGAATCAAACTTAGCAACAGAAGAAGATCAGAAGATATAAAGAAAACCTGGGCTCGCCATGAACAATGAGCATTAAAGCCTATAGGAGAAAATGGAAACAACGCGTCGAGCGAATGGAAAATAACCGGTTTCCAGAGATGGTTTTGGGAAAGATCTCAAGGAAGACAAAAAAAAAAAGAATGACGGATACTTCCGATTCATCTGAAGGAAACACAACTACGCAGACAGGCCACCCCTAGCCCTACTCACAACACGGACATGACCACAACGACAATCATGAAATATTTGACCCGTGAGATTAATCATCTAAACTGAGTCTCTATACCACGGAGTTACACCTACCTGCTCAATTTCTGGTAACGCCTCACAATGGCTGTGAAATCCGCTTTGAATATCTCGAACAAGTCCGATTCCATTTTCACATTCTCTCCCATCCTCTGTCGAAATCTCAATTTCAGATTTAGGACGGCATCGTTTATCACTCGCTGGAGGCAGATGCTCAGGTGCACACAGTGATTATGAAATTCGTAACTAGTTAGTAGACCAAATGACATAGTGCAGATGGGCTGAGATGCGTCAAATAGGATGTGTAATGTCTGAACAATGGAAACTATTAGATACACCTTCAGCGAATGTATGTATTCGACAAACGGTGTCGTCTCAACATAGAGTCCTTGACTACCCAGACAGCTTCGATCGCAAGCCAGGATCAAGTACCCTGGTCTGGACAAGGTAACTATAAGCATAAAAATGAGTATCCAAATCAACCATTTGCTGGCTATAGAAACGCCATCGTATTTATTTCGTGTCATGTCCGTGATCCTTGATTCGGATTCGTGGAAGTCGAATTCTTGATCCATGTATTCCAGAACACTTTTTAATTGGTCGCGGAAATAGTAGTTCACCAAAGGCGTGTAAATGACCGCGTACGTGTGGCATAGCGCGAAGGTAATCGTATACAGTAAATCGGATGTCCTAATTTCGGTCGCCGTGAGTAGATATGCGGCCGGGCCGATAATCACGCCATACAGGAATCCGACCACGTTGACGAACCACCAGGTATACCTCGCGGTCCGAGTGACTACATCAACGCAGTAGAAGCCTCCCATAATGCAGAAATAATAGTACAGAGTTCTGGTCTGTGGCCTTCGACAGGGAACCAGCAACACGACCGGCGTGGTTGGTATCCAGGGACGATGTAGGAATATCGAAGAGCAATTTGGTAACATCCTCAAAGCAGGCAGTATACTGAAATAGAACACATTATGTAGTAGTGGGAAGATATCTGAATATGGTTAGACACCATTTTACTCTTCCATCTTAGAGTAGATCAGTTTGTAGTGCAGCTTCAACGTGGATTTCCTAGTTTGTGGACGATTATATAGTTTATGGATAGAAAGACGAAGAGAACTAGAGTTCACGGCGTGTGCACTAGCGTAATCATCTAGCATTTTCCGAGAAATTTTACAAGTATAGGCGCCATTGAGACCGGATTAGGATATAGCAACTAAATCACTGCACTGTGAAACTTCATACTTTCTTATAATGAGCAAAAATATACGTAAGTAGCAGCCGTCTGCGCAAGTAGGATGTTCGGGGCCTAGTCTACCCAAATCTTCCCATAGCCCCCCTTCCAAGAAAACTGAAAAATATGCGTGCCGGAATTTTCAGCGTTACTGCGATTCTTGTCAGTCCGCCTCCATGCCCCCCCCCCCCACTCCAAGCTACTTGCGCTTATGGGCTGTACCTGTTTTACGTACCTTTTTTCACGTGTACCCACTGCATGAAGACTTCTTGTTAACTGCGGTCAAGATACAGCTTGCAGTTGTGAGTTTTAAGTCTTTCAGTGTTGAGGGTGTTGACCTGTCAACATTGTTTGCTGACATCGTTTTATTTAACTTTTCTGCTCTAGTAGACGTTGATTGATTGTAGTCTAAATTATTCACAAACTGAGCCTTGTATTAGACATCATCTACGCTGTAGAACTGAATTTGAAGTACAAGGTTGTAAAAAGAAAAGTGGTAATTAATATTTCTCTTTAAATATAGTTACTGCGTATTACAGCATTGCTTGTACTTGAGCCGATAGACCAGATAGCCTTGGAAAAGTGGCGAGAGTTGTCACGTTTAGAAAGCTGAACAGTTGAGAGACGTGTTTGTACTTCGATTTATGTAAATATTAATACGGGCGACGGGTCTTAGCCGAATCATCCTGCTGTAGAACCAAAAGGAAAGAATTTATCCCTGATCCAGGGATGACCGAAGCAATTTTTCTTTAAAACTCGGTTTCTCCAACTGAAAATACATTCGTAAGATCTACAAACAAAACATGCGTTTGAAATTTGGCCAACTACTGATCAGATTTTACCATCCTGGAAACCTGTTGGGTAAAACGCTAGATAGGAGAGTACGATGGTCCGCCATTTTGAATCCAAGTATGCCCGTCGATGCCGAATTGACTACGCGTTACGCTCCGCATAGTCGGATTCGGCATCCACAGGCACGGTTGAAGTCAAAATGGCGGACAATCGTACTTACACGAAGTATACAGAGCTGTAGTTAGGGAAGAATCCCCGCCCCCTTTGATCCAGAACTGCACCTGTTGTCAGCGATAAGTGTACTCTTTAGTGTAGCAAACGTGAATCCTCTCACCTTCCTTGTGTCAGCTCCCTTCATGACGCTGTGTGCATATTTTTAGGGTAATAGTGCCTTTAACTATCGCGGGTCGTGAAATTAATAGCTGGTGAGTCCAAGGAACCCAGATTTCCAGTTTAATATAAACATTTCGAGTGAAGAAAATTAGAGAAAAATCGAGAAGAGGAGTGCGGACTCGGCTGTAGGTGAGTTGCGGCCCGAGTACTCTATCAGTAAAAACGGGACAGGTGAATTCCGGCCCGAACTATTTTTGATGACGAGTGAATTCCGGCCCAATGATATCAGTATCGATGTTGGTGAGTTGCGGTCTATCATTTAAATATCCTATGTGCAGTGCAGCAGATATACATTCGTGGATGGGACCTTCAAGAGTTGTCCAGACCACTACACGCAACTTTTTACTGTCCACGGTTCGAAGGATTGGATTTACGTGTCATTGGCTTGTTTGTTCGTTTGTTTGATAGCTTGCTTTTTGTTGTTGTTGTTTTTGCCCAACAAGTCTACAACTACGTACCATACTGCTTTTGAACACGTGATTTCTAAGTGTGCTTCTCTTGGTACTCGATGTTCTCCTTCGGAAGTTTTCATCGTTTTTGAATCAGCTATCCATATAGCGGTACAGGAGGTGTGGCCTGCCGCTCAAATGAGAGGATGTCGATTTCATTTAGGCCAAAGGTGGTTGCGGAAAATTCAACAAATAGGTCTCACTCGAGTTCACAAGGCATAACCAAATACACCAGAAAGTTATTTTTTGAAAAACCTACTTCAGCCTACCTTTTTTAAAACCGGAGATGTCATGGACTGTTTCACTGAAGACTTTATGCCGCTATTCTCGGCAGAGAACGAAAAGATTGTGCAGTTCACTGACTATATTTTCAAAACGTATATTTCTCCTGACGCAACATTTCCTCCTTGTATTTGGGCAGACTACTCCGCTAACTGCAATCGAATCACCAATTGTTGCGGAAGTTTTCATTATAAATTGAACAGCTCCTTCTAAAAAGCCCATTCTGGTGTCTCCTGGGTCGCGCTATTGGACTGAGGAGTAGCTAGATACGGGGACGCAATTCGTACGTGACGTCGGGCCGGAATTCACTCGTTAGGGAAAAGGTACTGGGCCGCGATTCATACCAATTTTCACTGATAGGCCGCAACTCACCGACACCGGCGGACTCAATGATTTCAAAATATTGAAAAATTGGTCAGTTATTCTTGTACAAATGTTTGAGTTCACGATTTTTACGAATTATGCGACGATTTATCCATTTCATGGTGGGGGATGGACACAACTTATTAAACATTTCCTAGAATTCAAAAGTGATTTGGGGGGGGGGAGGTGCTTAGCCTAATGACCAAATGACTCAGAAATGCGAACCATGACAAATGTTCGAACGTTCGAAGAAGGAGAAGAAAAATGATACTTTTCCTCCCTAATTAACTATGGCTTTCGAGTCACTTCTTGAAGTCGCTTTTTTTAAATACTGCAGTGTAAACATTATGTGAGCTGCTGTTTCTAACATTAAATCATTTTAATGTTAAACCAGAGAGGAACGATTAGTTCCTCATCCACAGATCTACCAAACAAGGGGGGAGGAAGATCAATTTTTCTAACGGGCAAAACATTTTTAAAAACATTCAAAAAGTATCCCGTAATAGTACCTCATCTGTGGATCGTGGAATTTATACCTAATTTGGCCGCGGAGTTGGATTTACAGTGAAATGTAAAGATATAGCGAAGGAGAGAAGACTTCAGAAGAATCGAAAAAGTCGAGGAGACTCAGAAAGATCTTAAAATACTGAAAAATTGATCATTTATACTTGTTTAAAAATTTGATTTAACCATTTTGACGAGTTACGCGATGATTTATCCTCTTCACGGAGGGAGAAACATAATTTTAAAAAAAGTTCTAGAATACCAAGAAGGGCTGCTAAATGATGATTTTGCTCTCTGAATTAACTACTGCACTTGAGTCCCCGCTTAAGGTTGTATTCGCATTCGCAGCAATTAAGAAGAAAAACCAACTCCATGATCTCTATCTGATTTGAGATGTTTTTATCCTTGATATTTTTCCCATCTCTGCCTGTAATTCGCCTCGTGTCTTCCCGCCTTGTCTGAAATACTCTTCTGAAAATTAGATAAGTTTTTTTTTTCGGGGTACTGGTCCAGGTTTTTCAAGTGTCTTGTGGACCTCAAAGGACCATCATAGCAAAACGAAAAATTGATCTCTTGAACTAACCTGTATTTATGAATATTTTTTCAAATATATTCATTCAGCTCTCGACCACAGCTGGAAGTGAATCCAGAACGGAATACGAAGTTCGAATCCGAGGATCAGTTAAAAAAGCAAAAGGTGTTTGGATTTTTGTTCTTCTTGCAGGGAGGTACTAAAGTTTTTCCTGGGGGAGAGCGGGGGTAAAACTGTGAAAGTCTCAACTGACTCAACTCAAATTTCCCATCTATCAAAGTAAAAAAAAACAAACTTTTTTGACTTGTTGGATTTTTCCAGCTGACTCAACTCAAAATTCCCAAGTATCGAGGTAAAAGAAGAAAAACTGTTTGATTTGTTGGGTTTTCCAACTTCTCAACTCAATTCCCAAGTATCAAAGCGAAAAAACAAAAAAAACTGAGTTGTTGGATTTCCCCAACTTTGCCTGAATAAAATGGTAAATTTTTCCAGCTGCTGAATGAAAAATTCCTACCGGGGGGAGGGGGTAAGTTCCCCCGTATCCCCATCGGTACGTCCTTGGAAAAATGTTTGCTGCTAGTTGCCATTTTTGGCTTATTTTCACATTTTACCGCCCCCTCCCAAGTTGATAGGTTTCGTCCCTCATTTCAGATCAGTTTAAAAGTTTAAAAAATATT
>JAJSSI010000152.1:0-50000 GCA_031841125.1 Acanthococcus lagerstroemiae
AAGGTTGGAAGGAGGATAAGTAAACGTGATAGAGCGGTTATAAAAATGAAAAGTTGGGTCAGTGCTCTGGTATTTTCCTAGTTGCTTTGTAGGTCCCAGCTGACACTCGTTGTCGGATCAATATCGGTTCGGGTTAATTAGCAATGTTCGGTAATATCGCTTGAAACATGATGTCAGGTCACCATCGACTTGTTGAGCATTGATCACATGTTACCACCATGATCAATCAGTAACTGAATATTGTCTCATGTCACGATCATAATCATAATCCTGATGATTTTCGAGACCAAGACCGTGTTTATCACTGTGAGCATGATCTGGAATCAGAGATACGTGGGATTTGAGTTGAAAATGTCGTGAAATGTTAAGATATATGTCTGTTGATAACCCTGATGATGCTGAGATCGGCACTTTCGTCATTGTAATATCGTGATCAATGTGATTGATCGCAGCATTACAAGAAGTCGAAGGATGGATGAGTATTGGAAATCAGCAGTCGACATAGTTCAGACTGTAGAAAGGTTACTTAAACTCGCTGTATTTAATTAGAAGAGTCCCAACATCGCAAACAATAAGTAGACAATAGAGCAAAGAAGTTCTGAGTTACATGGATTACAGTCTAAATGAATATGTCCGGTTGATGGAATTCTGGCTGAAACGTCAATTCATGTATTGTGAAGTTGAACCAGAACACGAGGACTTGAAATGGTTCGGTCCATGAGTGTAGCGTGAACTGAATGATTGGGGGACCAATCAACATTACTTCGAGCAAAATGTGTGTAGAAATCTTTTTAATCTCCCGCTCTCTATCTCTTACACGTATACGGATTAAACTTCGTGAGTCCGGATCCCTTGGTTCCCTGTAACGCTATACTTATGTTCAGATCTACAGAATAACGGGCGCAGATAAAATTGACAGTGGGGAGAGTTACCATTTTTAAAAGTGGAGTAGTCGGAGCGATGATTCGTGAATTAGAAGTTGGTTTTTTCTCGGTCTTCAATATTTTTCCGATTTTGTCGAACATTTTCCCGATCATTTTAATTCATTCTCTTCATTATTTTCTAGATATTATAGATTTCTCTGGTTTTCTCGATATTCCTAATACGGAGTTTCGGCTTCAGTGGAGTCGGATTTGGGAGTTGAATTTTCTTGTGTTCCGGATCCCTGCTCAGTGACATACTACGAAGCCGGTCGCTAGTATCGTGTAACTAACATTGTGTTACGTAAGAGTAGAGGAGACCTAAATGTAGATTGAACCTTTTTTTCTCCACGGATATTCTTTCCTGTTAGTGTTTTCTGCTGGAAAAGTGTCGGTATTACCAAACTAAACAACAATAAAATCAATTACTGAATATGAACCGCGTAGCATACTTGGTGGTTTACTAGTGTCTTACCGCACAAGCAATGACATTATTAGGCAGATACATATAAGTGCCTCCTCATTAACAAGTTGTATCCTTGTCTCTTTAGACTTGGTTTTCGAATTCCATCGCCGCCCGTCGGGTGGTCGGGTATTTTTTTATTTTGAAATCAACCAACCCCTCACGTTCGTCTCGCAGATCGTTCGAACGCACGAGGGAGGGTAGGCGTTCGCTTCCAGTCCGCGTTTCGGCGTTTGCAAAACCTGGACGAACCGAAGTAAAAACGAAGAAAGAACGACGGCGCGTATCGATTCTCTTTCTGTGTTCTTCGTAATATATTATATTTAATATATGTATGTATATGTGTATACGTAATACGAGTACGTATTTTACTGTGTGTAAGCCTTTTCGGCGTAGGTAGCACGTTTCTCGGTGTAAGACGCAAAAGTGGAATGTACATACGTATACGCCGCGCCGCGGCGCACAACGTGAAGCCGAAAAAACACGCGCGACGTACACACGGTGGTACGCGCGCACCGACCGACGTATCGAGAAAATTCGCCGGCGGAGGGCGCGTCGCAGGGCGAAGGGCGCTTCTTCTACAGCCGAAAATCGCCGAAAATGAACGAAGAAGACGAACCGATCGCGTGCCGTACACGTTGCTACGTGAAAGGCGAACCGATATTCGCGTAATGCCGGACTTCCTAATCTCCTTGTACCGTGTGTACTGCGTGTAGCGGTGGTGTACGCGGTCACGGGACACGGTACAGGGTACAATCCGTCGCCAGTGCTTATCGATAAAGATATTGTATACTGAGTCGGCGTTTTCCGCGTTCTTTTATCACACGCCGGTCGAAAAGATTCTACACCGGCTGTTCGCGTTGGACTAGAGCAAGATGTTTCAAGCGCTTTTAGCATTTTTTGTAATTCCAATTATTTATTCTTAATTCCGGAATATCAGCCGGTGAGATACTAATGGTAAAGGAGTAAAAGGATACTTATTCTGCGAGAAATCGCGATCGTGTTGGCCTTTACAGCCGTTTATAACTCGGTGTAGGCTCGCTCATTCCCGAGTCAGCTTTTGGCTAGCAGCCGCAGTATCGCATCTTTCTATTTATGTTTTACTCAGTTAACATCATGAACATTACAGGATGATGTTCGAATTTGGGTTCATTTTCATCTGATGGTCTGTGTACAGATCTTGCGATACAGCCAGAATAGCCACTTTCTGGGAAACCAGGAAAAGTCAGGGAGTTTGGTTAGTCTGAAAAAGTCCCTGAATTGCTATAATTTTGTTCAAGATTAGGGAACTTCTTCGAGAATAATGAAAATTAAAGAATACATACATATATACTATTTTCAGGGTATCTACAGGTGCTGAATAGTCCTTTAAGTCCCGAATTTTGAAAGTAGGTCCTACAAGTCCTGAAAAGTGCTGAAATTGAAGAAAAAAAAATTGAAAAGTCCTTCATTTTTGTTTGTACGTATTTTTAAAACCACACCCCTCAAAAATCAACGTTCGTTGTAAAAAATTAGTATTTTCAGTAATATTAATAACTATCCAGCACAATGAATGAGAATGTTTCAAAAGCATGCTTAGTTGACTTTTTGTTAATTAAAAAAAAAAAGAAGAAGATTTGCACACTCGGGAAAAAGATGGAAAGATGCCGGCTACAGTCAAAGGGTTCTGAAAAAGTACCTCATGTTTACTTTTCAATCTCTGTAGTAGACACCATGTATTTTTCAAGAGCAAATGTCAGCGTAAAGCGTAATGACTTTTTTTTTTTTTTTGCAAAGCATTCTCAAAGATGTGTACAATACTAACTGAAAAAATGTCACATTGGGCTGGAGAACGAAGCAAAATTAAATTGTTTAAAAAGTGCCTTCCCCGATCACAAGAACGCATGTCTTTACATTTTCCTGTCCCTGTGTGACGAATGTCGGGTGGAAGTACTCAGGCGAGGTACCACCAGTATTCTACGCATTTCGTCGTGTTGACCGTTATAAGTGATTGAAAATTCTGATTTGCGAACAAGGCTATCAACATTTTTTCAATTTTTCGAAAAATTTATTTGAAAAATTTCTACTTTGTATTGTCAAGGAGGGGTTTATCTCCCATATCTGCCCCACCCCCTTAACCGGCGCTGTATTTGTTGGAAATACGTGAAAATGCGGATGGTGATCTTTCTCTCAAGATTGTGACAAACAGAATAATGCAATCGATTGCACTCGATACGAGCCTGTGAGACAGATTTACAGACGGAATAAGCCATACGGACGGCTATAAAGCGCAGCGCGTTACGGAAGCGTTTGTGGGCAGTGAAGGTCAGGTTGTTTAGCCGCTTCCCGTCTTACCGATTGCTTTTTCGTCATTACAAAAATAGGGGACGAAGCGCCAGTCCTCCTGATCTTATCCTAAAAACTTGATTTCGTCAATGATTTGATCACTATCGCCTGTTCTAAAATCGACGTTGAAAACGTTTATATTATTCTGCTGCATTTCGAAATACGAATACATACGAGAAGTTGATATGTATCGCTGGCGATACTATATGTACGTATTTCGCCGGTGGATTTCTGTCCTGAGAAATTTCAGTCTTCGCTTTTCCGTCTGTTTTGCAGTGTTGCGTCAGTTTGAGAATGGCGAATACGGCACGAACCCTATTGTGGCTTATAATGTTTGCTCAGCTTCTTCGGTGGTTGCGTGTGACGAATGACGTAACAATGGCGGAGGATTTGCTGGCTACAGCTCCGTTGTTCGTAAGTTCGTATAGACTGGCTACGTCAACACCCTATGCGTCTCGAATTATTAAGACGATTCTAAGTTCCCACGTATCCGATCGAGGTTTTCTGGCACATTTATTGCAGAGTAAGTTGATGATGATGGCGGGGGTATCGATGTGGATCCGTCGACGCGAGTGACGTACTCCCGCGAAACCGTACCCGTTACCCGCTTCCTGGTCCGGCGTACGCAGGTAAACTCGCGGAAAGAAAAAATGTAGAGTAAGACCTTGATGTTGATTGTCGTGTACTCAAAAACGGTGGGTACGCACTCTTCCGAGTTGATTTATTCCGTTATTCGCGGTCTTATTCTTCGCCTTCTTTCGAGTAGCGTAAGGTAAATAAATAAATCATCGATTTCCAAACACGTTCGTGGGTATCATGCACACGCTGTACTTGTGTGCGCTTACATATGTCGACAGAACGCCAATTTTCGCCTTCCGTTGTACTCGTCGTCTCTTCATATTGTATTTGTGTAACGCTGCTGTACTACTACACAACACGATGCAGTGTGGTAGTCGTTACCAATGGTTGTTATTATTGCTTTTTTGTTTTTGCCGCTCCTTGTTTACCGAGCGTCTGCGTCCATGACGTACGTCGTATACTCGATGGTGTATGGTCGCTCGCTATTCGCTCATTCGCTACATCACTGCAATACTTCGGGAGTCGCGGTCTGTCGGTATTCGATAAACAGAAACGCCGCTCTCGACTGCAACGTTGCCGATTCGCCGCTGCACCGCGCCGGTACGTACACGCACACCGTCGATGCTGCTGCGCTACAAGTACGAACACGTTGAAAGTTGACGCTGGGAGAACGCGAACGTGCTCGTGGCTCGTTCACGTCGAATCGTGTTCGTCGTGTACGTCGTTACGTCGAACGAGCGAACGTTTTTGTTGGTCGTCGTTATTACGAACTTCCAAATTTCGCGAGTGGCGGTCGCACGCTCGACTCGAATTTTAGGATCGGCGTAGTCAAGCTTATTGCATTCGAAATTTTTTCTTCTCAATTCAGTCAGTTCAGTTCAGTAGCGCATACGCGTGGTTTTCGGTGTAGCTCATTGATCTGAGTCACAGTTCAGTTCAGTGGCGCCTTAATTTTCGAGAAATCAATTAAATGAAAATAATAAAATCAATTATAAGCAATCATTTTGATCTTATTATGGTCGGTAACGAGCCTCTTGCAATTACCTTTTTTTCCCTCTTTGTTTCCCCCCCCCCCCCTTCTTCAGTAGTGCTCATTGATCTTGATCTTCATTACTGTGCGAGCGTCATTTTCATTTTCCAATGTACAGAGCTAAGGAGATGCTAATATTATTATGAAAGATAAATAATATTATAATGACAACTGATACGCAACAATTTCGATTTCATCCTTATTCTTCAGTTATTGCGTACAGGGATGTTGGTGTAGACAAATCTGCGTAGACAAATACATTTGTCCACATGCAGACAAATAGTGTAGATAAATGTAAACTGTACACAAATGCAAGCAAATGTCAACAAAGATAGTTTGAAATGTTTTATGCAGCCACCTACAATTTCTTAATTATTCAATAAGTCAAAGAAATTAAATTTGGATTTATTATTGTGTATTTGTGATTAACTGATTACATGCATATTAGCTTTTCTTATCATTTGTTTAAATTAATCTACTACACATTGTCCACGTATCTTTAGTGCGACGTTACATAAATGGCAACCTGGCGATGGGCAACTAGCAAGTGGCAACAAAGCAGCACCTGAGCAACTTGTAAACATGGCGAAAGAAGTCGGGGCCCTTCTACATAGGACGCGCGATAGCGTGTGCAACATGCAACAGATTCAAAATGATTTGAAGTTGTAGGTTTCTTGCGACAACATGTCCTTATTGGTTACAGCTAATCACGTGACGATTCATGTTGCCGGCGTGTCGTTGTCGCGCGGCCTTTTGTAGAAGGGCCCCTACACAGTGGTTGCGAGAAATCACTAATGAAGAATGCTATCATCAGTTACGAAGATTCAGACTTGAAATAATGAATTAGTAACTGATTGGGTAGACACTTCTCCAGAACGAAGTAATAATTAGAAAAATTCGCGTGTCGATTTAATTTCTGATTCTGAGCACTACTTGGGAGAAATCATAAATGATGAATGCTGTTATCAGTAATGAAAATCTGGGCTTGAAATAATGAATACGGAAATGATTGGGTAGACACTTCTCAAGAACGAAGTAATAATTAGAAGAGTGCTGCCCGTCGATTTAATGTCTGATTCTTAGCACTGAAATCTGTAGTGCGACTTGAACTAATGAGAAAATTCGATTAAGTGTCGAACTCCACGATTCTGATGAAGAGTTTGTTGACTGGATCTTTGAAAATATTCCTCAGAAGTATAGTATTTCGCCACAGAGAGTATTCACAATAATGAAAACTCGAGAATTTTTGAATCTCTGCAGTGAACCGGCGTGCGAAAAACGATATTATTGAATTCGCCAGCAACTCAGCAACGAAAACAAAATTTTTTGTTTTAGTTCGCTCAGTTGCCAGTCACTCGTCGCCGTTTATGTAACGTCGCACTTACACCAAAATGTAGACAAGTGTTTTCTAAGTGTAAACAGACATCCCTGGCCCTGTAGTGTCATCCTAATTACGTTTCATCTATCAGCTCTTATGTTTGAAGGGGAAAAAAACCCTCAAACATGACTATCGATAGGTCTTTTTTCCTGACATCATTTCCAATAACATGAAAATAAAAGCTAGCCGATATCTCTATTTTCCAGCTAACCCTCTTCGAGTAGCGAAGCTGCTTGTTTTTTGTTTTTGTGTATTTGACAGGTCGATGCGGTGTGATTGAGTTGGTTTATTTGGATTTTCAATTAGACAGGTAGTTGAGAGGGAAGAAGCCGGGGGTCAGCAGGATGGATGACGGAAAAGAAACTTGCGCAGTTGATCAAGCGAACAAGGCTATCGTACGATGCTGAATTCATACATTTACATACGTGTTCTAAGGAGTGCGAGGAAAGGAACCTATGGTTGCTAAGTATTGAATATCAAACCACCGGCCCACAATGAATTACTAATGAAAAGGAAAAAGTTCGAGGGATGGTAAAAGGTTATTTTCCTCTAAAGTGAGAAAATGAGCAAATTAAATTGAGGCAGATTGTAAATTTTGCAAATTACTATGCTGTTCTTAGTGATTTCTCGAGCAGAAACTGGGTTTTTAGCGGTGATTTTCAAAAATACCGGCGTTAAACTGGGTCACTATGACCCAATACCGAATAACGGCCCGTAGAATACTGGCTGGGTGTCAACTCTAGTTGTCGGTTAGACTGCCTTTTTCGAAAAGCATTCAGAATACGTACCTCAATTCTGCATGTACTAACTGCAATTGTGTCTGAATACTCAAACCTAAAGAGATGAGTATATGATCATCCGCCATTTGTATTCGCAATGTGTGGCTTCTTCCATTTAAATCCAATCAAATTAGTTTTGTGCTCCATATGCTCGTGTATTAACAGGACTGTCAACTTGAGCCGATGACGAAAATAGCAACTGCCTGTAAGGAAAGCGATTTGACCAATTTCGGAAATTTTCCGTGTACCGACTTCGTGCGTTTTTCTACAGCTATGTCCGTGTGTTCCATTCGGGCAAACAGGATCAATGTTCTTTCGTCTCGTGAAATTCACATTCTCATTATCGGGAGCGAACGAGGCTACATACACAGCCAGTCGGGCCATGCGAATTTTCGACTAGCAGAGCTCGCTCGCCCTTTGGCCCGCTGTCTCCATCGCTCTGGTGCCTGCTGCATACGCGTTAACGAGAGCAGAGAGCGGGCCGGCATTTCCGTTACACACAAATGCCGCAAAAAACGAATGTCGGAGTTATAATAGAATCTTCTCACGTCTCAGGTCTCAGGTTTCGTGCTCTCGTTGTTGGCCCGCGTGGTGAACTGGTGATACCTTCGACGCATTCGTATAAATACACGTGATATAGTAAACGGGTATTTAACGAGCGTAATTATTCTATTTATCATCGTGGTGCGACAGACGAGGTGGGGTACGGCCGACGAAGTATTAATTTGATTACACCTAAAGCCGAATGTGCATCGCGGGTTAAATCGAATGAAATGGTGCGAACGGTACCACAGCGGCAGCAGCCGGCGATAACGATAAGGTGAGAATTATGGTTTGTTGGCGGCTGAGTGCGGCGTGGACCATTGACCTTTCCGCGGATGTCGTCGACGACGCCGCCGAAGGTATAAAAACTGAGAAGCCGCGATGTGCACGTATAGTGTAGTAAGTGCTCTGCGCTCTGTGCTCTCCTTGTCTTTCTTACCGTGTGTGCGGATTGAAGGCGCGCGAAGAAGAGGACCCGCCGCGATCGAGCCCGCCGACTTTCACTGTGCACGGGCGCGCGAATGAGAGAGAATTCACTTGCTCTGTCGCGACGGCAGCTGCGTCGCTCGCGGAGGTTTCATCGCTGAATATTTCATTGTTCGTAATCTCGGCGTCTCTCCTCCAGTCGCGTCTTCGTTCTTTCGATCACGCGGTGTTGTGGTCTTTTTTAAGTTACCTACGCTGGCGAGCGCGATGCCGCGGCGGATGGACATCTCGGTATTCCCCCCCCCCTCTTCCTCTCCGACACGGTCTTGTTGGAGAACACGGCCTCATAGAGCGCTAGAATTAGCCCGGATTCGGGCCGGAAAAGAGTGCAGCGAGCGAGCTCGACGAATTGACGGTGGTAACCGGTGTATTTTCCCCCCTTAATTTTTTCTCCTTTTTTGTTAACGGAAAATCGGAACGTGACCGATCGATCGATTGAAACAAATGGCGGTACCGACTCGGCGATTACGCGATCGGATCGCGATGATGAATGCAGTTGACGGGAGTCGGTGCGGTCGATATTCGGCGGCGGACGACGTCGATGGCCGAGCGCAAAGAAGACCTTCTTCATGCTACCAGGTGGACAGAGTTTATTGATATGAGGTTTCCGGAGGGAGGCCTAGTCTCTCGATCCACTGAACCCCCCCCCCCCCCCGAAAATAAACTATACCAGCGAAAGAAATATTAGCATCATTTTGATACTCGTCAGTTCTCTCATGAGTTCCCTTGCCCATTCCAGGTCAGCTATTAACGACTCTGCGGGAGTAGGGAGAGGTACTGTGGAAAAAATTTGCTGGCGAAAATAGTTTCCATCATGGTATAGGCTGACAGAACAACCTCTCCTTTCACCGGAGAAATTGAGACGACAATCGGAATCGAGAATCCAAGAGGCAGGATTTTTCCTGCTCTTTAAATTCTGTATTCAATATCAATGTCTGTCTATCTGCCTGTCTTAAGGCTAGTAGTGTAAAAAAACGTGACATCGTTTAATCATCCATTAAGCAATTTAATTGGCGGAAATCGGTCGATTAAGGCATTTAATCATGGATTAAACTCTAATGATGTTTTATACTACCGGCCCTCAGATATTAGATTTTCTCAGACAGTGAAAAGGCGCTGGTAGCAGCATTTGTAACAAATTTTTAGTGCACCGCGAGATTGCATTAGCGGGCTAGGCTTTGACTAGTTGTTGTGGAGAAGTGAATATGAGCCAACCAGTGTATTTTGAGTGGCTTTGTGGATGATCTTTAATGTTGCTGGCAAGATGACCGCGTTCCATCAGTCTTCCAGCGCCCTCGTCAATTATCCTATTTCTCTGATGCGTATCGAACAAGTTTGAAAACCAAAGATGGAAAATCGCCATGTTTGAAAATCTTATGCGAGAATATCGAGATTGTATTCTTATACTCGAAGTTGTCGGCAGAAGTCCAGAGTGCCACCGTCTCTAGTGACACGAGAGTCTGCGCAAAAATGTTGAAGTGTACCGTCAACTGGGTGCAGAAATTCGGGAATCGAGGCCTCTAAAACGATAGGCTCGAGAGAGGAACACAAACGGGATGGAACAGCGTTGTTGCAGCGACCGGGAAATTCGTGGTCGCCAAAGTGGAGACGTTAAAATCCGAAGGAAGTAACGAGCAAAGAGTGGTGGAATGCTCAGGAACAGAACCCGATTCTACGGCATGAGTTTTACCGACTTTTTTCGAAGGAAAGAGAGTATTATTATTATTTTTTTGTCGTGTGTGTGTGTGTGTGTGGAGTACGTGCCGTGCCAGTGCGGATTGTTGCAGAAAACTGACGGACTAAGTAACCTTAAAGTTGATACCAAGGAATGAAGAAACCCTTTCAAGGGCGTAGATGTGCGCAAAATTATTGACTTTCGTAAGGTTCGAAAGTTGGATTTATCGCCTCGTTGTTCGAACTTTTCTTTTAGATTTCGTGGTTCACTACCGGTGTTACCATACGGGCTGACTGGGCTGCAGTCCGGACGGCAGATTTACGATACGACCCAAAAAAAAAAATTTGCGGGAGGGGGAATTAGAAAAAATAAGGCAGCAAAAATACTGCAGCCCAGGGTGGCGAAGTACTTGAATCCGGCCCTGGTGTACACACGAATGGTGACGCATAAAGACGTGTTCCAGACGAAGGCGAAGACGCTACCCTGCAACTCAGTCAGCATATCCAAGCGGTTTTAGTGGGAGTCTAATATTTTCGTATTCTATTTTCGCGTGTGTATCGATATGAACGTATTTCCATGTTCTCAACTGTGGAATGCACCTCTCTCATGTTGTGATTATGGCGATGCGAGAGCATTTCATTGACCCGTTGTCGACCATCGAATGCCCAACATTGTTTTCAACTGTCAGAGACTGAGCAAAATTCCACTAGTTCGAAGTATCGAATGCATGAAAGACGAGCTTTTTCGCGTGCTGATTGTTTTACAGGAAGAATTTGTATGTATGTTGAACTCTGCATCATACCGAGGGGGGGGGGATTCCATTCGTCGAAGGAGAGAAAGTTCCTATTTTCCTATCGGCAACCCTTATGTTGTAAATTATGAAGTCGGCCGTTAATTAGAAGTAACTGCCCTATTGAAACAATTGAACCCGAATTATTTCGGATCGAACTGCGTTTCTGAGGGTTCAAATTTGAGCGCATTTCAACCTTTTAACCTTTTAGTTCGACGTTGCAACAAGACACTTATCTGACGTTCCCGTTATTCCTGTAAATGAAATGGAAAATTTTGTGTCCTCGTGTCGGAAAACAGGACTACTAGTTTTTTCGCGCAAACTCGCATTCCGTTTTGATTTTCAGCTCGCAGTTAGCCGCCCGCGAACCACGGAATAATTTGCTGGAAAAATAATCGTTCGCTTTTTGTTTGATTTTACAGACGGACCTTTGTGGCATAAAATGGCGTAAGTTGGTTTGGGGTGAGGTCACCGGATACTCTCCAGAGCCGTTGCAAGATCCGGTCCTGTCCAGCTATTCGCGATGTCTCAGCAACGATATCTTGTGCGTTTGGAGACGTATCGGGAGTCCGTCGAACTCGCAGACACCGGGCTCGGCCGGGCCTGGTGGCCCGCTATTCGATCCGCTGGCCGGGTTGACGTCGATGGCACCACCTACCGCTCCGACGTTGTCGCTGACTGTGGCCAAGGAGTTGTGGATATTCTGGTACGGTGAGGAGCCGGACCTGAAGGGACTTATCAGCCCGCAACTGCTGTCTTCATCGAGTGAGTAGCCGAAAGAAATGACGGCGATGTCGTATTATTCGATTAGATTGATGAAACCCTCCGTTGGTCGCGCCCGAAATTTGGTCGCATGTGTGCCTGTGTAACCAGTGGCGTAGCCAGGATTTTTCCAAGGAGGGGGATCAGTAAATTATTTATTTTTTATTCTTTTTTCGTGTGGTGGGTGGGGGGGGGGGTACACCTAACATGATTTGTATGTTTTTACATTGACGTATCAGTATGTTGTGCTTTTCAACTTCAGTTATGCATCTGGATTTAAATTTCATTTCGTGCATTCACTATGATACTGCCAGCATATTAAAGAAAATTCTCATCTCAAGGGAGGATCATCCCCCAATACCCCCCCCCCCAACTACGCCACTGTGTGTAACTGAGTTCTGTATTCACTTACGTTGACGTATCATTTAGTTGCTAGTCTACAGTAGAACTCGGTTGATTTTCTTTGTCTCAGACGTATGTAAGACGAGAGGAGGACCGATGAAAGCGGATCTTTAAAAGGAAACTGAAAAGAAAATTGCGGCCAAAGAACTTAGAGTAAACTAGAGTCCTGCAAATTATAATCATCTCTGATCAGAATTGTACTGAGTGAGTAGGAGGGTGAGGAAGAATGGGATGCCAACTTTGGGAAGACGCAGAAAAGAGTGGGAGCCATTTGAAGTGTGCTAAAATTTTTCGTACCCTGTACCAAATAGATAAATTTTAAAAAAATGAAGTCAACTTGCTTTTGAAAAGCGCTTGAATGAGACTTGAGGAGAGTGAGTGAATTGTGGATCGCAAAATAGAGAAGAATCCTGAATGTCGAGGAGAGTCGCAAAGATAAAAACAAACTAAGGTCCGAATAGTTAAGAACAGATAAAAGTAAGTGTTAGTTTGATAATATAAAAATTTTCTGTTTAGCTAGTATACTAAGGTGAAACTAATTCGAGTCGGGAAAATGCTTGAGTGAGACTCTGAAGGGCTAATGGAATATCATATTTAGGCAAAAACTGAATTTGTGAATTGTGGGTTGTACAGACATGTATATAGTGGGGGCGGGTGGTGACAAGTGGCCCGTGCCTCTTCCGAAATATCTAAGTACTTTTTCCCCCTTGAATTTGTTGAAAATTTTCCTTCCCGCTGCTTTTTGTCACTTAGAACTTTTTGTCGATACCAGGGGGAAAAAAACTAAATACGAGAATCCGAGAATGTGAAACTCTTTCAAATTCCAAAAAGCTCGAGTGAGACTTGTGGAGGACAGATGTAAAACCGCCACCAAAAGAAAAATTGAAGAGTCGATGTATGAATCTGAGAATGGTTGGAGGTCTTTAGATTTAAAGAGAGTCCAGAAGATAGATTTTTTTAGATCTGAATCATATTAGAGTAAGTAAGGTGCTAGTGTGAGAAAGGTACGTCTTGGAGATACTCGATTGAGTTTCCTTACCTGCTACAGTGACCATGTAATTTGTTTACTACTGGAAATCCTGAGCTATGGAGAAACCTTCCACTGGTCCGGTCCGGAATTTGGTCACGTCAACATCTGTATCGAAGTCGGTTGTCTACTAATGTAACGTTTAATTCGTGATGACCGCTTATGTAGACAATTGAGTTTGTATGTCCAAGACGTACTTGAGACTAGAAGAGAATCAGTGAAAATCGTCCTTACCCTTTAAACGAATACAGAAAGTGAAACTTCCTCGGGTCTGAAAAATGTTCGTGGGAGATCTGAGGCGACTGATGGAATATCGAATTTGGACATAAACTGAGTGAGTGAATTGTGGATCTTGAGGGATGAGAAAGCCTCAGAATTGAATGGAGACCAGAAAAGTGAAAGTAACTCGGATCCGAATCGTACTTAAGGGAGGAGGCCTGGTGAAAAAGAATGGACTAGCAGTCTGGGAAACATTAAAAAAAGAAAAAAAGAGTGGAGGTTGATTTGTTCGTGCAATATTTCTCCTCATAGCGAGTACAAAACGGTGAAATTATGGGACGTTACGGTGGGGAGCAGGGGGGAACTTACTCCCGCCCCCGTAGGAATTTTTCACTCAGCAGTGGGAAAAATCCAACAAGTTGGTTTTTTTTTCTTTTTTGCTCTGATTCTTGGGAATTGAGTTGAAAAGTTGGGAAAACCCAAGTAGTCAAGTGGTTTTTCTTCTCTTTTGCTTTAATACTCGGGGATTTTGAGTTGAGTGAGTTGGAAAAATCCAACAAGATAAAACGTTTTATTTTGTTATTGTTTTGTTTTGATACTTGAGGATTTTGAATTGAGTCAGTTGAGACTTTCACAGTCCCCCCCCCCTCCACCACCACCACCAAAAAACGATACGTCCCTGATGAAATTGGTCTAAAATACGCTCTAATGAGACTTGAGGCGAAATGATGAAAAATTTTCCGGGTGCAGAAACGGAATAAGTGAATTGCGGATCTGAGGATGATTACTCTCTACAAGGTACGTCTGACATTGTAAAAACATACGACTAAATTTTGTGTTGTCTGCTATAGCAGGGTATACGGTATACGATTACTGTTGTGGACATGCAACTTAGTTCTACTATTGAAGACCGCGAACAACGGAGTATTTCAACGCTTTTAGTATTACTCGTTATACATATTTGTAACACGGGAGCCGTGAGCGTCAGCATCCCTCGATTATAGGATCCTGTAATCGGCTTTGCGTTCGGGGCGTCAATGACTGCACGACGATCTTCTAATTAGATCGCTGAAGAATGCGGTTCATCGTGCGATGTTGTCGTGTTGCGTGAGCGTGGACGAGCGGAAAGTAGAAGGGTACAGTCCGGTCGTACGTGTGCGGGAAACGGGGTGGCACGTTGAACGTATATACTTGTTGAACGAAGCGCGACTGCTCGCGGGGCATCTGGAATCGCCGCTTCGGGAGCGTCGTCGTTTCGCAATCAGATTTGAGTTTTGAGATATCGAGGTCGATTTGAGACTCGGCGATGAGAAAATGTTCGATGTGGATGCGAACGCCGCAGCGAACGGAAGAAACGGCGGAGTCGCGAGTTGGTCTTTGCGAAGGTTTACCGACCGGCGTCTTCGTCTCGAACACACGTTCAACGGTGTACGCCGCCGCGCCCTCGTCATCCGTTTTTCCGGTATTTTGTGAGTCTATCCGTGCCTGCCTGCCTGCCTGCCTGCCCTTAGCGCGACAATTTCATCTCGACCGAGCGCATACATAAGCTCGCTCTCTACCGCATCACAATATCGGCTATTGGTCTCTGGTTAGATAGCGGGAATGACGGGAAGGACGGCGCGCGCACTATTCCGCCGCGCGTCCCTCGTGCGTGTGTAGCTTTCTCCTAGGGCATCGGCGTGGTGGCGTTAAATACCTGCACCGCCGACCTACGGTGTGCATGAACGGTATAATTGTGTGTACAATCTACGACGCGTACACACGTACACACGGATAGGCACACACGTTGGCAGGATACTACACACGTACTCGGCGGGTGTACACGCGCACACACAACACGTGTCTGACGTAACAATGTAATACGTACAGTGTACAGCCTACATCTGTGTATCGAATGACGTCACGGAGTGGGTAACGGCGGCATGACGTAGACAGCTGAGAGCCGTGGCCCCGACGTCCCGTCCGTCATCCCGTGGTTCTCTCCCCCCCTCGTGTTAGGGAGAGACCCCTAACGTTTTTATTGGTCGATGTCGCACACATCCGTTCGCGCGGTTTTCGCCGCATTTACCATTACGACGACGCGGTACGACGACGTTGCCACATTTCCGCGTTCCGGTTTTTCCTTCTCCATTTCATTACACTCGTTTTTCACCGTGCGCTGTTTTATTATTCAGTTTATTGTTATTATTATTTATCAGTTTCTAGTGTACGCCGCGGCGTTTTATCCTCTATACATATACGCACGGTGTGAGATGGAGGTTGCCGAGTCGTTTCCTTCGTTACGGCTTAATTAGGGTCGCGCGCCGTCCGATTCCTACGGATCGAGTTCTGCCCTGCGTTTTCCTGCAATACCTTTCGCCGTCTTCGTGTAGGGGTATTTTTTCTCGACGGCGTATTTTTCTCGTCAGCTCCGCGATAGCGTCGGTGTAGATGGCGGAGGCTTATTTTATCCTACATATTTTTTCCCTTCTTTCTTTCGTTTTCGTTCGTTTCGTCTTTCTTCGTTGTCATCTTTCGTTTCTTATAATTCGTTGATCGACGCACGATGGCCGCGCATGCGTATACTGCCCCGGTGATCGGTAATTGCGGTAAAATGATATCTCGAGGTGAGGCGGCGGCACGGTTGGTGGTGGCTAGCCAGCGACGGCGCGGGCGCCGCCGCGTACCCAAGACGTATTTACCGTACTTACCGGCTACCATGGATGCGGGGAGGCTGCGGGCGATCGCGTTTACCGTACGTTCTCTCGTGTATGTACGGAGGAGCCTAGTGCCTATTATTATTATTGTTATCTGTTGTCGCAGCCGTCGCGCTGCCGATTTCAATGCCACTGGTCACTTCCATCTGTAGTGAATGAGTCGCGTTGCTGTTTGCGGTAGCGGCGGCAGTGGCCATCGTGCGATTAGCCAGCTACGTACTTAATTAGCGCGCATTTGTGAATTGCGATTCACGCCTGCTGATCAATGGTTGCTTTTTTATGTACTCTGTCGAGTGATGCAACGTGCGGTCACTTTGTTCTGGTTCATCTTCACCTGGGCGGATAACTGGTAGTAAGAAGATGAATCAAGGTGATCGTTGTATGTATGTGGTGTAGTGGGAGACGAAGGGTCCGAGATGGAAGTCGATTCTGAATTTTGAAATAGTCGTACTCTGGCTGAGCGGTTGCTTGTTCATCTTTACCTGGGTTAATTATCTATCGTATAGTAGCGACGTATTCGTTGACGAAAGTAATATAATGTGTAGAACTAACCGATGCGACTCCTCGAGTTGCATGGTTTTGTCACAAGACGTACGCATTCTTTGTATACCTATATGCGGGGTGTCTGACAGTATTATAAATCCTATAAAGTACTCTATTTTTAAAGGAGGTACTATAAACCTATAAAAGTACTGTTTTCAGTTTTAGTCACGTAAAAATGAAAAAATCAGCTCGCGAGAAAGAAAGAAAAAAGATGAGATGAGAGGAGTAGTGAAACTGAACGTCATTGTATATTTTTGAAAGAAAAAAAATTTGCTAAAAGAACAGCATTTTGTTTATGTTCACTGAAACTAAGATAATTTTCTTTCAGGGCTGCGAAAGTTTCTGTCAATTTTATTTAAAAGGTACTGTAAAAATTTTAATTTTGTTAGACGTCCTGAAATGCCAGGCATGTAAATCAGGAGGTGTTGACCAATATCTTCATCCGGATGAGGGGTGAGACTATTTTTAGTTGCCTTAAAAAGAACGCTGCGCCGCACAGTGGATCAAGATCTCGGAATCGCGAGCATTACGAAGAAAAATTAAGGGTGAGGTAAAACCGAGAAATGATGAAGCTGCAGTTGCGCACGGGTTAGTTATTCTCTAGTATTGGAAATGGATAACGTGTAAAGTATTCATCAGGCGGATATTCAGTCTACTTTCCATGGAAATATAACTATCAGATCGTATGTGATCGGCCGATTTTCATTGAAACTTATTTAGATTTAGTCAGAAGCAGTGGCGTAGCTAAGGAGGGGAACGAAGGGGTGAATGACCCCCCAGGCACCTGAAATTGAATGTAAAATATACATGAGCAATTTTCGCCTCCAAAACACGTTCTTTTGAAAAATTTTTGCTCGAGCAGTAATTTTACCTTCATTTCCGTATAATAGTCCTCTAATATCGGCGACTTTTAAAAAATACCTGAATTTTCGACTCCCCCCCCCCCCGAAAATCTTACATCTTACTTTGCCCCCCCCCCTCCCTCAACAGGAAAATCCTGGACAGCCACTGGTTAGGATTTATCGGAATTCGTGAAAGTTTATTTAAGCTTTGACGGACTTCTTTTTGAAATGGGGCGAAGGAAGCAAACTCATCTTCCAGGGGAAATCGTTTCTGGATAAATGTTTGATTCTAGTAAGAAATCAGGAAGCAGCTAACCTATCTATGCCTTTTCCTCGGCGCCCATAACTGTTACATAACTCATCCAAATTTCTTAATAACTACCCGAATTCTGTTGAGACTTACTAATTTTTTAAAAATCATATTTGTATAATCATCACGGATGCGGAATATCGTGATAAATATGATTGTAGATCATAGTGAAAAATTAAATATATAGTTGCCGATTAGGATCAAAATATCTTTTGGAAAACAAAAATGGATTGAACTACCATCTTGCGACCATTGCTAACTTTCTGATAACGATGTTTCCTATGTTTAGCGATCTTTGTTGCATATCGATCATAATTTTCGGATCATTCGGAAATCAGGCCTATGATCGCGATCGTTAATATCGCAGATCTAATGATCTCTGTGATTAAAAGACCGAATTGTCTTGCCATCGCCGCTACCACCATTTACCTCATTATCTACTCGTATCTGTCTTTGAAGGCAATGAGTGGGCGAACCTTCTTCATGCTACAGGCCTGGTACCAAGAATTCTTGTATGAGGTGGATTTCATGGTGTTGATCCTTGAACGTGATAGAAAACTCATTTACGAGTGGGATGAGCTAAATTTTTCCATTTTCCATAGAACTTGTATGATAAGACATTCATTTTCATTTTATATTCATTTATTTAGTTTCCTATGTTAAAAAGTCATGCGTATGTCTGTAGAATTATAAAACTAGCCTTTCGTGTAGGATAAGTCCATAGATGCGCTAGCTACGCGTGAGTACGAGATTCAAGTCCTTAGCTGATAACTGATAACTGACTCATCCTGAAAATTCTGTGTGGATTTCATTTCAGTCTTTCAATTTTCAGAAACATTTAAAAGGTGGGGGAAATTCCATACTTCTCGTTAAACCAGTCATGTCCACTAAAGTCCTTTCGCTAATGGCTCAAGCTTCCGAAATTCTGATGTGGATAGGACGAATGTTTCTGTAATTAAATTCACACCGAATGAGAATTTTTAGAATGAGAACTTGAATACCGTACCCATGCGTAACTTCAGTTGGTGTACCCATGGACATGTCCTATATGAAAGGCCGGTTTTATTGTTCTGCAGACTTATGTATGATGTTTTCTCGCAGATTCCTCGAAAAGTTCGTGATGATTTGCTTGTTACGCTTGTCGTTGGTTTCTTTTTTTTATTGCTTCAACGCTGCGAAATCCACACCTATTGAAAAATCCTGAAACCGGATCAGATCTCGTGATATTATTTCGTAAAACCCGTATTTTCTCGTCTCAAAAATTGAAAAATAAATTAAATGGAAAACCTTGAACTAGGAGCGTGTTGGGGCACGATGTACCATCCATCCTGTTTTGGGAAAGCATTTCCTAAAAAGTCGATACTATCGAAGTAAGTCAGTTTCATGGCCATTATTAGTACCAATTCTCGCACGACAGATTTCCCTCAGTTATTACTCGTATAACAACATATCAGGTGATCTGATGCAAGTGAAATGATGATGGCGAAGGGGAAGCCCTCAAAGTCGCTGGTTCCAATTTCATTTCTCCCCGCTGAAACAATATCGGATGTACTTCAGGACGATAACTTGATTTGTGTGAATAACGTATGCGTAATATTTTGTATATTATTCGAGGTAATTAACTATCTTTCTCAATTTTGAAATTACTGAAAAATTGGGAGTTTTCAGTCGGCATTGAAAATTGAGTTGGGGGGGGGGGAATCAAAATATCAGGTCGTCACGAGCGTACGTTTTGGCTACATAAACCTCGAGAATCATCGTGTATCGAGGAGTCACTATTTTCCTATCGAAGGGAGCGAAAGAAACCTGTACGAATGCATATTTAGGTCGAATGGCGAACGCATTTGACGAGGGCAGGAAATGTGAATGATTTTCAATACATGGACCATGCTTCCTTTTAAATATAGTGGTTTCTACGTGTGATCGGGAGAATGAATTTATTCTGCTCCTTCGAATTACCCAGAGTCGGTAAGTTAAGTCGTGTTGCAGAAGGAAGCCAATTCTCACGCGCGAAAGTGGAATGCTACCGTGTCATACTGGGTAGGGGGGAGGAGCAAAACAAAAGAAATAAGTATTCGTTAATTGGCGAAATCCATCCTCAGTTGGTACAATTGGATCCACAGTTGGCAAGAAATCAAAACTCACTGATTTCACGTATTTCTGTCAGTTGGCCAAATTAGATCCTCAGTAAATGAAATGAAATTTTTGGTCCTCTTTCTCCTTTTATCGTTTTCCTTACTCAGAAAAATCGTTTTAGTATGTCCTCGTCACTCGACGAATGTATGTATCCCTGAATTCGGATATCTAATTCTGTGGAAGTAAAGGAGAGCACACCAACTCCTCGGATTGAGGCCAGGTTTTTGAGTTGCGTTTTACAAATGCCCTAGAGTTGCAGTTGTTATTTTTCCGAGTTAAACAAACAGTCGGGCCAGTAACGGGTGTTGGTCACACGGTCGCCCATTTTGGCGAGTAATTCGCCGCCGTACTTGGTAACCACGAGTTAGACAATTTGTCGAATTTCTTATCGGGTATTTACGCCAGTGGTTCGTCACTTGCTGCAGGGTGGAGCGAGACGAGCGAATGAAAATTAAGAAGATTCAGCCCAGCAGTCTTTGTCGTCATTGTCTGCTGTGTGTGCTGGGGAGTAATCTGGCAGGTCACTGTTAACATGTGTGGACGTGTGTAATGTGTTCGTTTTCACTCTACAAAGAATAACAGCGATGATCTCGGGCTATCCGAAATACGAAAGACGTACTCGCATCAGCGTCAGCGTGAAAAGGAAAATACGCCTAGAGTCGCGTACGGTACCGCGGTAGTCGCCTGTCGCGTATCATCGCGAACCGCGGACGACGACCGAAGACGACGAAAAATGACGATGACGGTGCGAGAGTGTGTGCCGGTGCTGCTACGCCGCCGATTATCCTTCGCGGTGTACGGAGAAGCGAAGAAGTCCATCGACGTTATCGCGATAACGGGTTTCGGATGCGGCGTTGCCAAACATCGCCGGCCGTTTAATCGAACGGACGTCTTTCTGGGCAAATGAGACGTAATGTACTATGTATCTGCGGCTCTCCTAACTCCTTCCTCGCTCTTTCACTCCTTTAGTCTTGCTCCTCACTTATTATACGTACCAGTTTAAATAATAATATTCGTTCTATATACGGTAGCAACGAGTTCGGTATTTATCAAGTTCACCGGGCGGGCAAGAGCGACTGTTTACAGAGAAGAACGCGTGTCCGCGGTAACGGTATTCGCCAGCGTTCTCTTCGTCGTTGTAGTTTGATGACTTTCGTGAAGTTACCCTTTGTTTCGAACTGAACTGATCTACAATGACTTGAGCTGGGTCAAGGGCGGAAATAGAGGGGCTAGGGGGTAAGCCCCAAGTTTCAAAATTAGTCCCCCCCCCCCTCCGAAATGAAAAATGTAAAACTATACTAGTACCGCTATTATCGTTTATGATGTTGTGCTTTCTTTTTCTTTTTTTTTCTTACGAAAGATGTACCAGAGAAAAAAATTTATTTTTTATAGTTTTTTTTGTTTGTTTTGGGGAGGGGGCTATGAATTTTGAATTTGTATATTTAGACCGTAGACCTGAGTGAGTTGGCTAAAGTAAGTTGGGTTAAGTGACTTCGATACCATCGCCCTCCAATTTCTAGGGATAAAGAATGTAGAGGAGCCTAATCGTGATCCTACTGATAACGAAAAAGACCAAGGTAGATGTGTGTGAGTGCCCAAGATAAGGGAAGTACAAAGTTCGAAACTGTTAGAGAACCTTTTTCTAAAACATGAGTCAAAAGAAAAAACCTACATAAATCTACATTTTACTCCTTACATTCCACGTAATCATGGCCATAGATCTTTCTACAAATTCAAAAGAAAATAAGAGCATGTTTAGTATGATATGATGATAAAAAGGTTATCAGTTGTATGACCGGTTTGATGCAGCTCCTCATTTCTCCCTATCTTGTGCAAGTTCTTTCATTTCTAAATGACTCTTAATTTGCCATCCTCGATTATCTGTTGAATATGCTGGAATCTTTGCTGACCTACTCAATTATTTCCTTCCACCCTTCTTTCTAGTAGGAGTGATATTATTCTTGGGTGCCTCAAGTTATACCCTATTAGTTTATCATTCCTCATCTTCAGACAATTCCAAATATCTATTTTACCTGCTATGCTGTTACATATTTCCTTGATTCTTACCTTATCTGTCCATTTGATATTAAGTATCTGCCTACAGCATTACATTTCAAAAGCTTCGATCCTTCTCTTTTCTGGTTTTCCTATGGTCCAAGTTTCACATCCATACAACGCTACACTCCAAACATAAGTTTTCAAAAATAATTTTTCGATATCCAGATAGGTTTTATTTGAATAAATTACTTTTTTTGAGAAAATTCTAATGTAGCTTATGCTGTTCTACTACTAATATCCCTTTACACCTGCCACATTTTGTTACTTTACTCCTGATACAGCAATATTCGCTTACTTCCTCAATTTTTCTATGAACAATTTTTATTTTAAGCTATCATGTTCACATCGATCACATACCATCGCTTTAGTTTTATTTTTTTAATATTTCATTACAATATTCTTACTCAAAACCTCCTCCATTCCATTAAAAGTATTTTCCAAATCAGTACTTCTTTCAGTTAATAAGACAATATCATCTGCAAACCTGAGCATCATTACATTTTTACTCGCTCTCCGTGTACAGTTACACCTGCTTCAAATTTTTCTTTCATTTCTTTTATAGCCCACTCTATGTACAAATTAAATAATACCTATTGGAGATAAGGAACACCTCTGCCTTACACCTTTTATCATATTTGCCTCCCATTTCTTTCCTATTCTTAATGTAGCTTTCTGTCTGTTATGTAAGTTTAAAATAACTTTACTTTCTTCTTTATTCCAATCCTTTTTAGAATAATATCAAACATTTTATCCCATTTAAGATTGTCAAAAGCTTTTTCAGTATCAACGAATGCCATACATGTATCCTACTCCTTTTTAAGTCTCTCATCTACATTTGAATCGCATAGTTCAGAAACAACGTGAGTCCCAAAATTTTGAAAATGGATTAGATTGATTCGCAATATTGCGAAGTCTAATTGCATTACGGCTTCATTGTGAAAGATTATATATCTTATGGCTCGCGGCATTGTAAATAACACTGTTCATTTTGTGAGGTTGAAAGGCAATAACAGTAGAATACTGAAAGACTTGAAAAATCCGTTCCATATACATACTTTATGAGCTTTCACAACTGCAACAGTCGTGAGGTGTACTCTCTCTCCATTTCCTCCATTTCCATGGATAGGCCAAAATAAGCACAGTAGCAATAGGCGTGAGGTCCCCCTGACACGCTCCCCGACACGTATTCAGTGGTTGACATTTCCATGGAAATTTATTTTTCTTCCAGCCACGGATATACTTGAGCGAAAACCGTAACACCAGCAATGTGCTCATTGATCTTGGTCTTTGCTGCGCCCTGCGCGACTACAGTCTGCAGTCGTGTTGTTGATGGAAATTTTCATGGAAATCTTTTTTATTAGGGTACAGAAGCGTAGAAAATGTTACAGTACGTGTCTCTGCAGGAAACACCTGCAGTTTGCAGCCGTGTTCATAGAAATTTCCATGGAAATGTCAACCACTGAGGCACGGTTTTCTCTCTAGTATACTCAGTAGTATGACATCATAGTAACAGGAGCATGTCGTGGGAGCATACCCCACTCCCACAACTTCCCCAGAAATCTTCGCGGGAGTGTACTGAACAACTTTCCAAAGTTTGATAACAATTTTACCAAGTCTCATGGCGATCCGATGAACAGTATAGTAAAGTCTGCTGGCGTGTTGTTTATAGAAATTTCCACGGAAATATGAAGAGGACACACACACACAGAGGCGTACATTAATATAAATTTCCAATTTTCATGGAAATATGAAGGACATAGACAGACATACGTATTCATTTTCATATGTATATAGAAGATTTTAGGCGCTAGGGCTTCAAAGTTTTCGCTTTGTTTCCACCCCTGGCTGGGTGGTAGTGGTTGAGTAAGGTTCGAGCGATAGACTGCATCTCTATGTTTTGGTGTTCCAGTTGATACTGGGCATGTCTTTCCGAGCCACTACATTTTCATTGTTCAGTATCTTGGGGAATTAGTTTGACCCACGCTGCCCACCGCTCCTCAATTACGGTATACATATATCGATACCTGAGGGCAACCTGATACTATGTCCATGTTTATAGTTTTTGAGACATTGATGTCGTGGTACGGAGGACATCAAGATCTTCAATTTCAGTTAGGTACAATTCGTCATCATAACGACGATTATTCGTTACTAATGAGCCAAGAACAAGGTGTAGTTTACATATATTTACCGAACCGCATACCCGAAAGACTGCTATTGCTGATAAATAATGATGATGGACCTACTGTAAATCGGTATTTTGAGCCGCTGGTTCTTCAAATCAGTTCGAGATATCTATTGTTGGGGGCTCTTGTTTTTGGAGTTTACTTCCTCTTGTGTTTTCGCAAAGATTTTAGTTTTGAAAATGAAATTTCTAGGTCAGATTCGTTGAGGCGAGCCTAGCCAAAATCAGAGGAAAAGAAATTGAAATTGAGGTCTGTCAACAGTTTTTTGTGCCTCCAGCACAGTTTAGAAACGTGGAATAATTGTGTTTTCAAAAGACACTTTTCGATTAGTTGTCACTTTTGACGTTGTAAATTTATAAAATAGCGCTGCCTGAAACCCCATTGGGGTACCTCAAGGATGTATCATGAGGGTGGTTTCGGGTTACCATCTCGTCTCAATACCGGAAAAATGCCAATTCAAAGCATCTACTATTCATCGAGCTATTTCGTGATCTTATCCTTGCTGTATACACCCATTTTCTGTACGTTTTTACAAGCTGTCTCGTCTAGTTTTCAAGATTTCTCGAATAGACAACCAGTGCATCATCCTAATACGAGGTAGTACACAGTGAGAGTAATAGTAATCAGGGTATCAGATACCTCTTACCAAAAAACAAGTTTTCATTCCTAGTTATCGGTATAATAATTCTTATATTTTCACACGCGATAAAATGATCATGTACGTAGGTCCTCGGTAGCGTGTAGCCATTCAGGAAGGAAGGGTGGTATTTCTGGGCAGCATCCTCGACAATCTTTCTCAGTACCTTTACCTTCCCCTTATTTTTCATAATTTTCCGAGACGATTTTGCGACTTCGTACCTGTGATTCGTGCCTACGATCTCGACGATCGACGTTTCGCAGAAGCTCCGCAGCTGGCTGGCGACATCGACGATTAAATCCTTGAAGCATTCGTGACCGGCCGACTAACGCTCGTCATTAACTCCAATTTTGGAATCGCTATGGTAACACTGTCGCCAAACCGCTCGAATCCTTTTGCACTTCCTGTATGCGCGATTTGTTAAAATAGTTGCTCGATAATTACCCGTGCCCCGCGTACCCCGTCCATCGCTGTGTGAACTACTCGGGTAGTAAAATTGAATTCCTTTCGTCGTTTTTATGTCTTTTGTTTGTGGCCGCTTAATTGTCTTAATAATTACGTAAACATTCGCACAACCAGGTATCAAATCGGTAATTAATTGGTATTTGTAGTTACCGTATATTTAAACATGTCGTCGTGTTGTGCTACCGAATTCGACTTCAGGGGCTCCTTTCAGGCTAATCGGCGTTTCATGTTTTTTTTATCTTTTGATCTTACGACGTGGGTTGGGTTCTTTTTCCTACTTATAATTTGGGGCAGTGTAGTGATACTTGATCTTGCGTCGTGTCCCAATATTATATCAGTTTTCCGAGGTTGTTAAATCGGTTTTCCGAGGATTGGTGAGAAGTGGAAAACAAGTAGACAGTTATTCGAACTCGAAAGGCGTCTCCTCCAGCTAAAACCCGCTTTGTATATTAGTTTAGTCCAGTAGATATGTACATTGTACCTGGAAGAAATTCCGAAGTTAATGGAACTCTTACAGGTTGTTCGAGGGTGCTGTGGAATGACTCCGTCAAGTTTTCCATCTCGAGGACCCTGTGCTAACTTGGGGAGGGCCGGAAAACCTCAAAATGTTCGGACTTTCTTCGGTTTTTCGCTCACAACTTCTAAATTAAGTGGTTTTCGACCAAAATGTTGGTTTTCAAAGTTGTAGAGCATTAAATTTGCTACAGTTTTGTATGCATAAACTTTTTCCTAAATCTATTATTAACTGAGATACAGTCGATCAAAGTTAGAAGAATTTTCTCAAAATGGCAAAAACTGGCCCTCTAACTATCAGTTACCATCAGTTCTATGGTAATTATGATGATCACTCATCAATTTCGACATGCTGGAACACGGGAAGGGGGAGGTCAGTTGACCAGGTGCCTGTTTTTGTGAAGTGTAGTTATTTCAGTGTTATAGTAGCAGGTCATCACCCTGCTGTAAAGTCCTGTCAACCCATAATCTTGAACCTCAATAAACATAGATCAGGTAATTGAAATCAATGAATAATAACCAAGAATTAATTAAAGACTATTAATTGATATAAGAATAATGGTAGTATGTACAATAATACAAGTATATACAATTTATGTATAAAAACTTCATGAGGCTCCCAACAATTTGGAGCGCTTGGGGGCTGCTGCACCATCCTCGTCGTCGTCAGTGTTGTCGGGACCCTTGGACATGTCTGGTGCAGGCGTAAGGGAGAGATTTTTCTCACTCTAGTCGTCAGTATCAACTTCGTTGGTGTCAGGCTGAGAGCTGTTTTCGCATGCTGTGCTGCCTACGCAGTGCTTGCATACTGCGAAGTACAACAGACCAGCCTTTTTTACAGCTGCAGCCAGCGGTGGCGCAACCAGTTGTGCATCTGCAGCTGACGATGTGGAGCAGGTATTCTGGGGCAGCATTCATTATTGTGGTGATGGGAACCACACCTGTGAACGTATGAATCACTCAATTAAAACTGATGACTTTGTTACGAGAGTGAATAATAATGAGGGGGTTTTAAGAATGAAAAATGTACTACTTTAGGATGACGAGCATAATAATACCCACCTCGTTTGGTAATCTTCCATCCCCAAATAGATGGCAACTTCTCGTAGACCCCTTGGCTTCCTCCCATCCACGTCTGAACTTGTCGGTAGGTCCTGAATGAATTCTACTTGGCGGCATCTGTGGTTGGTGGCAGTTTGGCAAGTTGGCATTTCGGCTTTGCCACGACTGTGGTGGAAATGCGGTATCTCAAGTCATCGAGGTTGTCACGTTCAGTGTTCCCTCCGTACAATTTCACCAAGAACTTCTCTCCAACGTGAGCGATTTGAGCTGGAGCTGCCTCGGGGTCCTTGAAAATCTCCAACATCTCGGAGAGGCCGGGGTTCTTCTGATACGTCTGTATCACCTTCTTCTTCCCAATTCCAAAAGGTGCTAAGGTGGTGTCGCGCCCACTTATCGCGTGCAGGAAGAGTATGTCCTGTGGCCCGTGTTTGAAAGAGCGGGAAGAATAAAGGACGGTTGGGGTGTTACTCTTCCCACTCTTCTGGAAGTAGACGTTTTTCTTCGAAAACCCCAAAGCATTCAGCAGCACCAGAAAATCAATGTCCTCCACTGTAATGACGACACAGTTGTACTCCTCGGCAACTGAGACAACCGTCTGTATGATCAGCACATCAGCGTCTTCTACTGCCTGCTTGACTTGGATCCCCTTGGCTTCCAGTTCACCCTTCAGCATCGTTAGGAAATTCATCTTGTTTTTGTCATTGGAGAGAAATTCTGCCTGCGTGATGGTGCTGACTGAGGTTGTCTTGGAGAACACAAACTTAGTAGAGGGGTTCAGCAAGGAACGCCGATAACATTCTACTGCCTTGGTGCTTTAGTAGCTTATCCCACTAGGATAACCTTTACCATAATTACCATAGAACCGATGGTAATTGATAGTTATAGGGCCAAAACCTCCGATTTTGGCCAATTTTTGCCATTTTGAGAAAATTCCTCTAACTTTGATCGGCTGTATCTCGGTTAATATTAGGTTTAGGAAAAAGTTTATGTATAAAAAATTGTAGCAAATTTAATGCTCTACAACTTTGAAACTGAACATTTTGATCGAAAACCGCTTAGTTTAGAAGTTATGAGCGAAAAACCGAAGGAAGTCTGACAAGTTGACGGTTTTTCGGTCTTCCTCAAGTTGGCACAAGGTCCTCGAGGTGGAAAACTTGACAGAGTCATCTCACAGCACCCCCAAACAACCTGTAAAAGTTCCATTGACTTCGGAATTTTTTCCAGCAGACCCCACTTTTTTTTGCTCTGTCTACTGAACTACCTCGAGAATCGAAATCGAATTTAATGGTCCTCGAAGTGCCGTCGCGCAACCGAATGTCCTCGCAAACTGCTATCCGAGGGTATTGTATCCGCGCACTTCGAGTTCACCGTCTTCCAAACTGGTGGATGCGGGTATTTCCTTCGTTTCCGGTCGCCGTGCGGCCACGTCCCATTGCATTATTCGCCGTCGTTTCGTGAAATTTGGCCTACACAAGCGTAAAATCGTGCAACGTCGCTCCAGAGTTTCTATAAAGAGGAGCGCAATGTCTTTCCGATTTCGTCTTATCCCCCGTTATTTTCCTCCGCGATAATGGCCTTCATCGAATGGTCCGTAGTCGGGCTACACGAGTGAGAGATTCGTTTTCCTCCGTTCTCCCGAAACGATCCCATTAATTGAGCCCCTAGTTTCCATTCCTTATTTTTATTATTATTTTTTTTTCATCGGCGGAGGATTTTTACGGTAGCCGGTAGCCGGTTGCCTGTCAAGGCCGTCAACGGAAACACGTTCCGCAATGAACTGAGGTCATCGAGTTGAGAAAGCATCAATATTGATAGATAATAAATTAGGTATCGTGTACCTTTTCTGGCTCGTCTTATTTGTCTCGCGAGATGGCCGGTTTCCGAAGGAGTGATGACTGACATGCCGACGTGTTCTAAAGATCTACTGGACATGAATCGTATTACCGTTTTGTTCTGATGGCATTCGAGTGCTTCAGATGTCCCCAGAGTTGATAGATATTCGTGACGTCGAGAGGTTGTGAATGAAGATGAACGTCGAAGTGGTTGATCATGCATACTGTGAATGAGTATCGAGTGGATTTCGAGTTATTGCTGCAGAAATTTATTACGATTATCGTGCAGTCATTGATGGGGGCCGGGCAGCAATTTGATCCTCGAATGTTAGTGCGCATTTGTGCGATCGCGATTATGTCGCTAATACATTTTGTTTTATTCTTTTTGCAGACGGAGACTCAGGCTCGTGGGAGAGTGGCTTGTCTTACGAATGCAGATCTCTTTTATTTAAAGCTCTACATAATCTTATTGAACGGTGAGTATCGCTCGATATGGGTTGTTGGATCATTCTAGTCCAGTGTAGAAAACTAAATAAGAATGCAAGCGTCCACTGCCGTATCAACGGACGAAGCTTGCGAGAATATGTAAAGTAGAGATCACCGATCCGGTGTAATATGGACATGAGAAGTAGAATATGGTGGCTCTATGTATATCGGCTGGTACATTGTTACCCTCGCTCGTTCTTTCGTGGAGACGTAAAACTAATATTTGTTTCATATTTTCAGGTGTTTACTATCTCATAACTTCGTAAGACTCGGGAAGTGGTTTGTGCAACCGTACGATGGATCCAAGAAATTGCTCGAAAGCAGGTCAGTTCCGCAACGCGTCGAGTTTCTTCCGGGGAAATATCTAAGCACTACTGATTCGTCGAGTCAGAAGGCAGAGACAGACAAGGAAGCATATGTCCCCTGACCTACAGGGTATCAGAGATGTTAGCCTAGAATGTCCCCCGTTCCTAATGAAATCGAGAAAGTTTGAAAAATGAAATTCTGCGATTGCCCCTCGCGTTATTTCGTTTTACTCGTCCACCTCTGTCGTAAGGCAAATTACCGAGGAAATTCTAAAATACATCAGTATTCTCACAGCAATGAAACTCGGTGAAATTATTCCGTGCACCCTTCTAATGAATCTGTCAAATCCCTCCGATGCCGGTTAACGATCTCATAGGACGATAAAGGTAGGGGAGATTTGATTTTCTCGCAAATATCTCGTCTCGTGCGGGTTGTAGAAGAAAAATACCGAGTTCAAGTGAGAGAGAAGACTCGTTTCCTATAAACAAGGAATTTGCAGTATAATTTTATCGCAGGACCGATGATAATGATAGCGGATAATCGAAGGTATATGGAGTATCCTGAATTGTGGACAGTACTTCATTTTCATCACTCTGCCTCATTGCTTTGGCGGTTTGAACAGCCGCGAATACTTTGACAATTTTCATTCATCATATTTTATCAGATTGTTTGTTGTTAACCTAGTATCAGCTAATTGATTACATGCGCGATGTCGGCGAAGTTGCTAAACGCGTGTCATTTTCAAAAGTTTTATTCTAAGGATTGACACAATTTTGACCTGCGTCAATTTTGCGAATTTTGACGCAGTATTTTGACATTCTGACAATATTTCAACCAATCAGAGCACTCCGACGTATTTTTGACTTCTTAACACACTTTTGACCGATCAATTCTGCTTTATACCAGTGGGCGAAGCCTACGTGATTGTCAAGGACTGACACTATTTTGACTCAAAAAGAGTGTCTTTTGACGCTGATTTTGCAGATCGGGTTGAGATCTTCGAAATTTGGGTTCTTCAACTTTTCAAAATTCACTATCTTGAAAATAAGCGCGTGAAAAAATTAATTAAACGAGTCAGCGAGACTTTACTACAGCTGGTGCTGCAACTGCGCACTTACAGATTCGTAGGATGCCAGAATTTAATTCGTAAGATCGTATATGTAATGTGATCTTGTGTGACCTGGATTTGTTTTACGTTCTTTTCCAGTACACATTTGTCCATATCATTTTCATTTTTCGTGCATGGCGAAAGCACCGTTTGTACCAGTATTGACGTACGCCAACATCCGCCGGTTCGTACGCTTGTGAGAGAGCACGTTGAACAAATTCAGTCGGGCGCCCAGTCAACGCAACCAATTCAAGGTATGTGTATACGAAGTACGAAGACAGGACTGTTCTATCCGGCTGTTGAGGAATGGGGAAGGGGTTCGAATCCTCTTGGAATGTGCGCGAGGATATTCAAATGAAATGGAGCGCTTTCTTTCCCTTTCAGTAAACAGCCCATTTCAAATAATAGCCAGGTTTTTATTAAAATGTTCGAACAAGTTACTGTGCGTGACTGTGGGCTTGTTTCATGTGAACGATCTTCTGTATTGGCTTGAAATATTGCTTGTGACGCCAGCGACTCAGTTTATAGATAGAACTCTTGCGAAGGTGTGAAATTTAGATATTGTGTGACACGATATCGCCCAAAAGGCTAGGAGTTCGCGTGGTAAGGAATGTCATTTTTCAGAGGCCTAGAAAACGTGAGAACTGGTACTTTCATTTCCGTTAGTGTAGCAAGTTTTTGCTCTTTCCGATAAACGTAGTTTTTAATTCTGCTTTATATGTGCGATGTTGGCGATCGGTTAACCTGTTCGGTAATTTCAGTTATCTTGGCTCCGTTCGGTTTAACCGGCACGTTGACTGGGCAGACATTCAAAATGACTGATCCGCAATCACAAAGATTAATTGACGAATGGCGTTACTTCTACCCGATTAATTTCGATAGTAATTCTCCGAACACCTTCGACCCGGTCGTGGAAGTTCTGCTGTGTAAGTATTCTATTATCATCCTCCTGTATTAGTTTTAATGTAAATCCGTTCGTACCTAACATTTCAATTCGCTTTTCAGCTGGTGTCAAAGTACGGTATCCATCTTGCTATGTCTTAGTAACGGACATTGACGACTCGACGGCCAATTTCTACGGAACTCCAGGACCAGGGGTCAAAAACTCCAATCAGCCAGTATCAGGTAAACGTGAGTTTTTACACCGATCTCGTTTTTCAGTGTATTATCCGGATTCATCGAATTCGTGTAGAATGGAAACTAATTTCGGACTTAACGCAGGTCTTCCGGTCACAGTGGTTGAGCTGCATCAGCATCATCCCGACTCGATGGCTCATCCTTCTTCACCGGCGACTGTGATGCCAGAACGCGCCTGGCAAGATAGTATAGTTGCACTACCCGATACACCACCAATATCTCCATGTCACACTCCATTGCAACACGGATCCGGGGAGACACCCGCTCCCGAGAGCAACGTCGGTCAGTGGAATTTCAACGATCCTACGAGAAAGTCTTCGTGTTCGTGTTTTAAGTGAGTATATAATCTTTCATGAGATTCGGTGCCAAAGCACAAGGCGAGTAGTGTACAGACTGCGACCTGCGTGAAGCTTCGGTTAAATTCTTGGCAGTAAGACGAGAGTTTGACGCAGATTGCCGACATCGAATATGATGCCCTTTTCCTTGATTAAAATTAAAACTTCCAGTCTCAATACGAGCTTATGTAAAACAGGATTGTGCGATAGGCTTGAGATCCGTGCTCTTTAGAATGTCTCAAGAATGGTTAGATTTATTCAGTCTCGGGTGCTGGAATTTTCTTTCGGACGAATCACCTTAATAACCTGTCACCTTTATCCGATTACAGGCACTCCAATAACGCTCGACATCAAGGCGGCTCTTACCTCTACCAACAGCAGTCGTCCGGGTTCTCGTCGTCCTCACACCAGAATTCCAATAACGGTATGGGCGGTAGTAGCGTCAGCGGCAGTGGGGTAGGCAATTTAAATGATAGCTGTAATTCGTTACCTATGAATACCCCGCCTTCGATAACACCGTCGCCCTTACCTAATCCGAGCTCGGCACAACCTCCTTCTGTACCCGCTATGTCCGATCCTACCATGCCCACTCTTAGTCCTCAACATCCGCCCTCGCAACCTCCACCTACGCCGCATTCCGAGGACATGAAAATACCGCGAACACCTTCCGAATTTCAGGGACCGCGATCCGTTTCTTCCACCTCAAACCAAGTGAGTATATTTGAAGTGAACATTTCAGACCTAGGCCTTATCTCCAGTGCTTTCCACTGTGTACTTAGTGTGTGTTGTACCCGTGTTCTTCCTCTGTTATTGCGTAAATTTTGGTGAAAAAAGTTGTAACCTATATTCCGTCGTCTCTTGCAGATTTACTCTCCATACCCTTCGGCACCGAGTATAGAGAATCACGGCAGTATCAAGCCCGCTGATATTAGTAGACCGAGTAGTGTACTGCCAATGCTGATGAATCCATTATCTCAGTCGCAGTCTGTCGAAATGCCTTCGCCGTGTACGATCAAACGGCCATTACTCCCCTCGAAAGAATACGAAACCGCTCTCTTAGACGACGAGATTCCGTCGACAACGTTATACGACTACACTAACATGGATTCCTGGTACGTTGATTACGAGTTTCTCATGGCGATTGAACTTGCCCGAGGGACAAATGCATTCTGTGGCGCTCAGTTTTGGAGGGGCATCTGAGAGAAAGAGGTGAAACGAAAACAAGAGAAAAGGAAGAAACAATAAATCCGGCAGTAGTCTTGGAAGAGTTTGGAAGAACCTTGGAGAGTTTCAAACAATTATAGAAGTTTCTTAATTAATTTGATATCATGATTTTCTAATCCAATAATAATTCTTACAATTGAGAAAAATACAAAACTTGAAGTCGCTGACCTATTAATGCTGAAATGCAAGTAACACGAGGTTATAATATTTTTGAAATTCCCGATTTCCGCGATTTTGGAATTCAAGTTGAATGATATTGATTTTTAAGTTGCTGTGTGGCCGAGTGGTAAACGTGCCCACTTCGCAATCCTTGCATCTCGGGTTCGAATCTCTAAACGTGCCCGCTTCGCAATCCTTGCATCTTGGGTTCGAATCTCACCAACGCCGGAAAAAGCTAGTGATATTCGAATTCCCTTGATAGCATCCCAGCGAACACGACGACTGCAGCATTCGTCCAAGGTTCTTATACCTGGAGAAGGTTGACTCATTCGGGTAGGCAACCCGCAACAATTCTTCCGGTCTCACCCGCAGCGGAATTCACTTCATGAGGAAGTAATGGGGGAACGGTAGCCAGTTGAATGTTATATGTCGTCAAAATAATAGAAAAATATGTTGAAGGCATCAGTTATGAGTAAAGTTCGAAAAAAGTCGTTTTCCCGTTAGTGACCGGTATGATTTGGCACCTTGGTGACGTCTTTGCGCCTTGCTAAATGATCCAGCCTTCTTAAGTTATAAGAACCTTGGTATCAATCGAGGTGGAAGATAGCGCGCCCTGTAACCTCCTGCCAGTTCGAACGAACAAGGCACTACAATTGCCGGGCGTGTTACCACCGGATCTAAACATGATTGATACTGTCGTGTGCACATCGTGACCAGCTTACTTAACACCGTGAAACACGTGGCTAGTAAGCGAACTGCGGTTGCACACTCTGGCATAGAGAAGGAAAACTCTAACGCAACAAACTGTGGGGAAAGCAACGGCAAACTACCCCGATTACCTGCTCAGAAAAGTCGCACGTCAGAAACCGCGCACGCAATCTTCTGCCAAGGAGAAGCGACTACGACGACGATATCGATTTTTATGCTTTATATTCTGCTTATCTGTATGTGGTCTGAAACATGTTTGGTAGCTTCTTCAAGAGTCTTTCAACATGTCTGAAATAGTCTTAAATCTTAGCAAGCCTTGAAGAAGTTTCGAAGGTAATCTAGCCTATAAGAATTTGAAGTCTCTTATAAATTCAGAAAAAAAAAGTAAGATAAAAAGATGGTGTAGGAGAGTCGTGAATGAATGTGTTTTGATGATGAGTCTTGTAGAGTCTTCCAACGAGTGTCTTTACAAATGGAAGAATGAGTTGCATTAGAGAAAGTTTCGTCAAAGTTCAGTTCGTAAATTATGAAAAAGCGAGTCTTTGGAAATGTATCACCAAGTTATTTGGTGCATTTATCTTTTACTCGCAACAGTAACAGTAGCTCATGATCATTCGAGTTGGTGCTGGGAGTGAGAAACTCTTGTTTGAACCATGACCGCGAGCTAATAAAGAAACCGTAGTATTGTCCTAATTGGTGAAAATATTAAAAGGTCTAAACTTGATACAGTTTGCCTACGAGGGGCATTAAAGCTTGAAATGTTTTGCTGTGTTAAATTTGTAACTCTGACCCGCTTTCTTCTGTTCGTAGGTTCTATTTTCCGGTAAAGAAACCCAAGATCGAATCTAAACCAGATCCACCAGAAAGAAATCAAACCAAAAAGCTTATGTCTTCGAGTATGAACTGTAACTTCAATGGAATGACGCATCCGTCTCGTGCTATAGCCTCTCCGCCGGAAACGATATTTATTAAACAAGAACCAGCCGAATCGGTGAGTTGCAATACCAACTGCAATGCTGTCCAGCCTGTAGAAAAGTTGTGCGGAAATACGTGCCCGAGTCGATTTTCCTGTAACCTACCAAAATGCTTTTCTCGAGTGGCAGCAGTTTTTGACCTCGTGTCAAACGATTTTTCATCATTGTTCGGTGTGTCGTAGGTGGAAAATGTAACCAATAGTAAAATACAAAATAGTGCAATACGTTACAATAAACAAGACCCGTTCACGTTCGACGACGTTGGCCTTGCGATGGACACGTACAAAAGATCGGTGTCGCCGCTTAACAAGGTAACATGTTACGCATGGACTTTTTTCTTCATTCTAACGTTGAATTGGTCAGAAGTGAGTGTGCTTACTTTTGATTCTTGCTGCGCAGGAGGAAGACAAGAAACCGTTCGAACAGGTTACAGTGAACGGCTCCAAGTGCTTGCCGAACAATCTGTTCACGAATGAAGGACTCACGGCTTCCTTTAAAGATCTCGATCAAATTTTCGAAAACTCGGACGATGCGTCGAGCGACGAAACTGCGGTGAGTTGTACTTAAATTCTGATGCTAAGGATTGTCTTCTCAATTATCGACGTTTCAAGGTGTTTGAAATACCATCTTGAAATCACACTATATAGAAGCCTTGGCGTACTTCTCGTCACACTCCGTAGAAGAGAATTTGGTCAGAAATACCAGTCACTATGCTAATACGATTGAGATGAGTTGCAAAGAATTCTATGAAATGCTTGTAAATCTGGAATTATGGATTTTTTGTCAACATATTTGTAACTATAATTAGTAAAATAGGCTTGTGGCGAAGACATTTTACTCAGATGAACTAGCACGCCCCTCTAAGTTTGATAAAGAATCATCAGAATGTTGCGCAGAGATGTGATATAATGCCTTTTTGTCGATCCGTAAATACGTGTGTCAGAACTATAACCGGTTTCCTAAAGTTTGATTTTCGTCCACAGGTCCAAGTGCAAACACCGCCGGGCTCGAACAAGCCGGCTGGTTCCGAAGAGTGTGGTTATAGCAGCACCACAACTCTTCTGGTTCGGCCTCCGCGAGGGAGCGGTGGTGGTAGCAATGGTATCCTCCGACCCGAGGAGTTGTCGAAAATGTTCCCTACGCCGCCGTCGCTGGAACACAATCCCATCGCTTCGCCGTGCGGTGGCCACCTCTCGGATACACCGGGCAGTGACCCAAACGATTACATTTTACCGCTTACCAGTACCCGTTACAAACAAGAAATCTGTCCTAGTATGGGTAGTCCGCACGACGAGGGTATCGATGTGAGTGCAAGTCATATGTTATTCGTTACAGCTAAGTTCAGACCAAAATGCTGGAAATGTCTCCTTATAGTTTAAAAAATGATTCAGGAGATTCAGATTCGCCTGCGAAGAAAATGAAAATCCTTAAAATTCTGATGGACGCAGGGAAAACGTTCTACAAGTCAACTATGCGCTTATCGTTGTATGGTATTTTGATTACAGGATTGGACTTACGTTTATATACCACCCAAAGTGTGCAAGATGGTTGGATCTTCGAAATACGCCCCGTTGACCAATCTTCCGAGTCAGAACTTACCACCAGTCACGCTGCCAGGGAATAGCGTGTATAAACCTTCCCCATCGTATTACTATAACCAGCATACCGAAAAATCCAAGTGAGTATCATTACTCCACACCTTTGGGTCCTGACAGATTGTTCCGTGTTACGATTGTAAATCTTTTTCTTTTCTTTCCTTACAATTTTTTCCACAAATGTGTTGGTTATTGTATCATCGATTAAACTCTCCTCACTTTGATGTGTATATTCTCATGTTCGTCGGTATACCACGTGCGGGAGACATCACGATGCCAAAAAGGTGCTTAACTCTTTTCCGGCTTCGTGTTTCAGAAATTCGAGTAGCAACAGTTCCATGAGCGGCATTCCACCGACCAGCAACGCCAGTCTGCCCAGCAGTAGCGGCATCAACCATCCGGCGTCGTCACCATTGATGCCGCCGAATTCGATGATGATGCCGCACCAGAATTCGCATCACCACCATATGCCGTCTCCACATCACAACCACCATTCGTTGGTTCCGTCGCCGCACCCGCCAATGCATCCGGGCATGCATCCGCGCATGGGTCTGTCACCTATCAGTCCCGGCCCGTACCCGCCCAGCCCGATGATGTGGCAACAGCCATACCGAGGCGGCGGCGTGCGCACGCCGTGTCAGCCTCCGCCGCCGTACAGTCCAGCGAGCTCGGCCGCGTCTTCCTACCTGAACAAGAATCTGAACTCGGAGCCGGGTAACGTCTCTCTAATGCGGTCGCCCGAAGCGAACTCGCTGGTTGTGAACATCCTGCTGAGCGACACACTCATCAACATATTCCGCGATCACAACTTCGACAGTTGTACGCTTTGTGTGTGCAACACGACGCCCAAGTGCGTCGGAAACATCAAGGGCAACGATGCTGCTACGTATCTACCGCAGTCGCTGCCGCCGACCATGTCTCAGTATCCGCCGTTCTCGCCGGCGCCGCAGCATCACTTCGTGGACGAGGAGCTAGTGCGCTGTAATTGTGGTTTTAGCGCGGTCGTCAACCGACGACTATCGCATATGGCCGGTTTGTTCTTCGAGGACGAATTTGATATTACCGGGGTGCTGGAGGAGCCGATCGAGAAAGATGATTTGAATGGCGCTGCTATGAGCGTTATAGACTTGGTGAGGGAGCAGTGCGTGATGGTGCATACGTCGTGTAACGCCTTGTACAGAGCCGCGAAGCAGTACAAACCTAGAACGAATACACCGCCGATCAACATGCTGGAGCTCAGAGATACGAATGAAATCGCGTTGCTGGCACTGGAACAAGGTCGTATAGCGCAGCTGGAGGGAATGTGCAAGGTAATGGATACTGTTTTGTCTGTTAGGTTGTTCTTTCTAATTTCGATGGGTTGAACAAGAGTATGATGGTGGATTGTTTGTAGCAGGTAGATGAGATGAACAGACAACAGCAGGTGATGCAACAACATTGCGCCGGTGGCGTGAATAACCGTTTCAATTGCGTGCATCGATGGCCGTTCCTGCGGGCAAAAGGTCCGCGATGTAATCAGGACATCGTCCGGGTGATGAAGAATCTGCAACCTTTGCTACAGGACGCGATTCAGAAGAAGTGTTCGACTAGGCTGTGGGAAGCGCCCTATACCGTGAAAGGGCCGCTTACGTGGAGACAATTCCATAGACTTGCTGGACGAGGTACGTTCTCGGTGATTTACGCTCTCGCTTGAGGAACATTTTTTGACTTCATTCGAGCGTCGAATTCGATGATTTTATTGTAGTAGTGAGCATAATATCAAACAGAAATGCCGCGAGTGAAAAAGTATGGAGTTGGAATGTGGTTTAGACAATTGGTATTTGCCCAATTCAAAAAAAAAAAAAGTGGGGAGTAGAAAGAGGAGTAAGGAATGTCTGGAATTTTAAGTTTTTGAGTTTTCAAGCATTGGGCGTGTGTAGAAGAGTGCGGCCATACTCTTAATTCCCCTTTCAATAAGAACTACAGAAAGTTAACATGTTGAGTTTTAGTCGTCCGGGTATTTTGAATTTTTTAAATATTGTGAAATTTACCGGAGTAAAGTCTCGTAAGTCCTTATCATATTAATTGTACGTATCGCTTTGTTGAATATACCAGATTAGTCAAATTCATACAATAGAGTAATCCAAATGTAATGAAGTTATAAAACACACGAAATCTACTACAAATTAGGACAAATTTAATGATTCTAATTATTTCATGAAATTGTTCCGGTTCCTTGAATTTGTTAGTAGAGCGCAAATGGCCAACTTTACCAAGTTTGTTGGTAGTCGTATCCCGGGAAATTGACCGAAGTCATGAATTTTGACACGCTTACTAAATTCAGAAATGCCTAGAGTTTTATAAATTGATTGATTCACTGGATATAAAAATATACCTAACTACCCCAAAATTTAATCATTTTGCTACATTGATCAGATTCAATAATTTCGTGTAGTCTGGGCATTACCTGGTTGGTTAAATTTATCAGATTTAGGTATTGCATCTGTATAATCTGTTGAATTCGTTAAATTTATCAACGAGTCAACAATATTTCTAAAATCTGCTGAATGAATAGTCAAAGATCTGTCAAATTAGTCAGTGTCACTAAATTTATCAAACTGTTCAATTTATATTATGCATTAGTGTCACACAAAAATTCGATGTTCACCAGTTTCAGAGGAAATCAAATGATTTAATTAATCAAATGGGTATAATTAACCAACATATTTCTCGAATCGATCAATTCACAAAATTATGTCAACTGTCGGATCTTCCAAATTTAATCTCACAATTGAATTGAGTGAGTTTAACCACATTTTTCAAATTCACTAGACTTACAGAACACATTCTGTTAGACAAATTTGATTCGTTTGAAAAGATTTATCACGTCGTATCTCTAATTCTAGAACCGCGTCCGAGCGCGATTTCTGAAAAAATCGGGTTTTTACCGGGTTCAGGTTGGGAGCACTGATATTTGAGTGCCGACTCCGCTATGTATCCGAATCCCTTTCCAGTTATGGAAAACAACATTTAAAAATTGTTACTGCATTCGACCGTGGAACGATTTCCATTTTTTCACTCTCCCGAGCAGTTTCAGTTTTGACCCTTGACTGATTTCAGAATTAGGGAAACGATATGAATTATTCAAACTGATAAATTATCAGTAATATTATATTTTATTGTATTATAATCATATATCCAAATTAGCAAAATGTTGGTATTTGCGCTCAGTTAAAATTCCCCTTCTCCCCCCCCCCCTGTCAGATAAACCATAGATTTTTTTATTTTTAATGTTTTAGATGAAGTGAAGATTTGGTTTTACAGTTTTAATCAGATTTACTTGGACCTTGGGTGGAAAATGAGTTGTATGTCGAGAAGTTGAGAAAAGAAAATGCTGCTCACATTCGAGTTCCACGTTACCATCTCGGTCTTTTATTGTATCGATGTATTTGTTCGGATGAGAAACCGCCCTAGTAATTCGATTGAAAATTTCCAGGAACCGATGACCGTTGCGAGCCGCAACCTATACCGCCTGTGGTGGTGGGACACGATAAAGACTGGCTGTCGCTGGCTCCGTACACACTCCACTACTGGGAAAAGCTGCTGCTCGAACCATACTCGTACAGCAGGGACGTGGCGTACATTGTGGTCGCACCGGACAACGATTACGTGTTGCAGAGAGTGCGTACCTTCTTCAAAGAGCTTAGCTCGGTTTACGAGGTACGTGTCTCGATAGTTTCGTCCTCGGATGCGTTCGCAAGTTCGGCACCGTGACAGAGAAAACTCATTCTTCTTGGTTGGTTGGTTACAGATTTGTCGTCTGGGACGGCATAGCCCTATATCGAAAATCCTGCGTGATGGTATCTTACGTGTTAGTAAAAGTGCGGCTGTGAAATTACCAAAAGAACCAGTAGACGAATGGTTCAACATGTTAGGGGATAATAATACGACTGCTATGTTAAGATTATATGCTCAAGTAAGTCGATCGACGTCGTGTAGAGCGGCACCAAGCGCTTGAAAAGGCGAATACTAAAAGTCGAGTATCGTTTCAGGTTTGTAGACACTATTTAGTTTCGCAACTGAACGACGTTACGTTGGATTCGTCGATCTTTGATTCAGCGGATAGCGCGACCCGTAGCAACGCGAATAGTAATATGACCAGACCAACGCCCTCTCCGATGCCTCCGCCGCCATCGACAACTCCCGATAGTTCGATCGGCAGCGTGCAAAGTAACTCAGAGAAGCCTCCATCGACGCCAAAATCTGAACCTCAAGGTAAAGCCTGCCTTCTTCGTGTTCGTATTGACTTAGTTTCAGTATGATCTTTCTGTTGACGCCATATCGTTGTCCATTTGTCATGTTCTCTCGGTTTGATATTTTCTACTATTCTGTCGATGAATACTGTTAATTCTTCTCGAACGCTGACCTGAATCTCCCAGTTCCTACGATTTCTTCAAATTCAGCCTGCTCTGAAATCTATAGTAGAATAACCGTAAAAGTTGAATTTCGTCGTGTTACTAACGAATATATTATTTCCCGTGTGCACCCGCAGACGAATGTAATAGGAGCGACACCGCACCGACGTCGAATTGTTCCTCATTTCTGAACGATTCGGCGTGTCACGACGACGACGACATCGATCCTCCCGCAATAGTCATATACCTCGTGGAGCCGATTTCGGTGGGCAGCGACGATAGCGAGTTGCACAGACTCGCTTGTTTGGCGCTGTTGCGATGCTACAATAACGTACTATCAGTGCTACCCGATCAAATACGCAGCAACATTTCGGTGCAGGTGAGTTGACCACTACCGCGAACGCAGGTTGCTCTGTTCCGAGCAGAATTAATTTTCTTGACTGTTTGCCGAGTCGCTATAAGTGAGTTTTTTACTTGTCGCAGATAATCTCGCTGGAAAGCATCCTAGAACTGGGCAGGTCTGGGGACCGAAATCGTCACTGCGACGAAATGCGAGCGCTGGCCTTATCCGTGTTTTCGCAGTGTCGCAGGCTGCTGACTCATTCTTCCAGTGTGAAAGCGTTGACCGGGTTCGGCACGGCAGCGATGACTGATCTCTTTTTAAAGAACAAAGACGTAAGTGTATGTTTGATTGTTTTCATGGTATACAGCGAATGTGAAATCGGTATTTGGACTCGGCGATCACTATGTTGTACGTTGATGTAGTTTAGATTGTCTTCGTTGTTGGTGACGAAGTGCAGGAAAACGAATTTCAATAAGATATGACCGACTAATTGGAATCCTTTTCAATCCCGCACTTTCGCTGAGACTTATGAAGATGATTTGCAGCCAGAACGATTGTCTGCCATTCTCGAACCCATTTTCTCGCGAATTGTATTTTTATATCTCTGTTGCTGATCTCTTAGTGCTTGAATTCATTTATCGACATGGAAACGACATTCTTTTGAGTTTCGTAATTGTTATCCACTCCATCTCCCTGATCAGTACGGTGCTTCAACTATGTAAATGAGATATCCGGTTTGGATTCAGTGACCTGAGGAACCTGTTGGTTTCCTTTTGATTCAGCCGCACTCCAAACTCTGTTTAATGTCTTATCTAAAATAGAGTCGACTTAATAGTGAACTTGAACACTTCTGAACCTAATAGTCGACATCCTCATTCGGACCTAGCAGCGGGGTGGCGCGCTAATGTCATTTTAAGACCTTTCATTGTATTTCTTATCAACGTTAGGATAATAGTGTACGATTTTATCCTAACGTTGATAAGAACATAACAGAACTAGATGTTGAAAACTTTCGCCTGGTGTCAGCCATTACGTCGCTAGGTCCGGAATTACATTCGACGGCTTTTGTAATTCGCGTGTCCACTTGTCTTCTCGCTTTCTGTAAAGTCTCATTTTCAAAATCGTGTAAAAATCAAACATAAATTCAGTGTCCTCTGTAAACTGCAAAGAATTACTCTTTTCGTATTTCTGACTTCATAAATTTTAAGCCTCCGTCGTCTCTTGCTCAGTATCCCAACTTTCTTACGAACTTAGAAATTTTAATATCTAAAACAAATTGTCGACCTTTGATGCGCGTTGTTCCTCACCCGTATTGTATTTAATGACGGATGGAATTATCAGCGCTCTCCCTTCCCTCGTAGGTTCCTTCGACGAATGCTGAAAATGAGCCAGCGCTTTGATATATGTGTCATTCCACGGTAAAAGGTCCCACCTGGTCGAAATGGAGTTAACAATACTACGAGTACGTTATACTCGAGAGAATTTTCGTTAAAATGAGCCCTTGTCAAGGTCCATAAGTTAAAAACCCACTGCAGTACGACACAAAGAACATGAAGTAGCGAAAATCCTGATTTCGAGAAAACGGTGTGTTAAGTTTTGCAACACTGAATCGCGTGAGAATAGCGCTCTTGAACTCTATAGAAGGGGACAGATGAATGATTCTACGTTCATTGGCAAGTCAACACTGTAGTTTACCTTTTCCAACCTCGTTTCACGTGTACTCATTCTAGCGAGTAGCGATGTGAAGAGAAGTTGTACCCTGTTCCTCATTTCCTCCTACCAGACAACCAGACCACCTCATTCTCATTCTACGTTGTAGTATTCCGCATTCACATGCTTATACCGCCGTTCTGTGAACTGCTGCCAACCTCAAGATAAGTCTTGAGATCTCAAGATTTTGAGGTTTTCCTCAAGATCTCATAAGAGTTTTCACGAATTTACATAAAACTGACATTGCTTTTTTAAATTTTTCACTTCCAAAATTTGCAAATGAAAAATTTATTGCCTTATGGGAGTAATAAGCTCTCAGATTTTACACAGAAATGGAAATTTAGAATATATCTGTGATCTGTTACATGAAAAAGGCCCTTAGAACAGTTCGATGCCACTAATATAAGTCCACAGTACTTAAGAACAAAAGTGGGGGGAAAAAGGAAAATCTTTAGGATTGTGAGCAGAACAGAGGGTGGAGGGGTTAAAACAACAAATGTGATAAGTCAGTAAACATTTTATGGTTGGGCAACATAGGAAAGACGAAAAATTTTGTCTCAAGATTTGTTGAGAAATCTCAAGATTTTTTATGCAGAATCCTGGGATTTTTCAACAGGCTTGGTTGGCATCAATGGTTCGGTGCTGTGTACGATTATAAGAAACCAGCTGTTAGCATTCGAATTACGTGTATTTTTTTTTAATGCAAAATTAATGTTCATTCTGATAAAATAACCGATAAGAACTGCTGAGAATCTTATCAATCGACCACTTGGGACCATTTCAAAATCATGTAGTTCGATACTTTAAATCGATATTTCGATATGTTATTGGAAGTGATCGAGTCTGCGGTCAATTCCAACGAAAAGAGAATGGTTCAAAGGACCTAAATTGATCTAAATACGAAATCACCTTTTTTGACCCTAATCACTATTTTTTGCTCTTGATTGAAAACTATGATCGACCAGGTGGGACCTTTTACTATGGAATGACACATATTTGTATTATCGAATTGAAAGATTTTATACGTTTACTGAAACTTGGTAAAGCCTGCTCTAGTTTTCTTTTATCAACCAACCAGAAAGCAGCTACAATCCGCAGTATCTGAATTTTCGTATTTGACGAGCTCTGTGCGCTTTGTTGAGAAAACGTACATCGAATTGGCGTGTCTGAAACACGAGTATATCATCGCCGAACTCCCGACCAAACCGTGTGATGCAAGATATCGCGTAACTAGGGAATATTCTGATTTTAGGAAAAGAACAGAGCAGCTTACAAAGCGTACTGTCCGCCGTACATCCTATCAAAAAGCCGCGAGAAACTGCGTGGCAGTGGCGAGAACTCCGACTGCAGCGGAAATGGCGTCGGGAACAGTCTTCTGTCGGCAGACCAACAATGCTCCATTCTATACGTTACCTACTGCCTATCCGAAGATCAAAAATGGATCCTGGTGTCCGCCGTAGACGGCCAGGGTATCATTTTGGAAACGACCACGATTAACATTCATATTCCTAACCGGTAAGAAAGTCTCGTAATCTTGAATTGAGCTTGTGGCGTCTCCTTCGAATGTCCGACTCATTGGTGTTTCGGTTTACAGAAGTCGCAGAAGAAAAGCGCCGGCCAGAAGGATCGGCCTGCAAAAGATGATGGACTTCATATTGGGTGTTATGTCGCAGAGCGTCACTCCGTGGCGTTTGGTCGTCGGACGAGTTGGTCGGATGGGCCACGGCGAACTTAAAGGTGAATTTAGTTTTCGATCTCAGTTTTACTAAGTCGTTGGCGATCAGCTCGAATTTATTGTTAATACGCGTATACGTGTGTGCGAATGATAGTAGTTAGCTACTTTACTGCAATCGATTCCGATCTTCGACTTCCTCCGGAACCATACAATAATGCAGACACACCATTATGTGTAAACGCGTGGACACCGATAACCTTTCTTGTCCCTTATCGCAGGTTGGAGTTTTCTGCTGAGTCGAAAATCGCTCATCAAAGCCTCGAAACAACTGAAGGAGATTTGCGGCCAGTGCAGTTTGCTGTATCCTACCAACGTGCCCTGCATCCTTAGCGCGTGTTTGGTCTCGCTGGAGGCGGACTCGACATTACGCGTGATGCCCGACCAGTTCACACCGGACGAACGCTTCAGTCAGGCGTCAGTCAACTGTCATTTATCCACTCCGCACGACGTCACCTGTACTCACATACTGGTCTTTCCTACTTCCGCTACAACGCAGGTTTGTCTCCGTGCCTACTACGCAACGGTCGCCCGTTGAGCGTACGTTTTTTAATTGGGAACGACTGGGTAACCGAAATGCATCATGTGTTGTAGTCGTCGCAAACTGCCTTCCAGGAGCAGCAGAACAACGGCCCGGATCTGGGCGACGAGGAGATACTGATGGCGCTGAACGATGATATGCCGGACAATATGTGCGACTTGAACGACTTCCTGGTCAGTTGGCCGGGCAACGATACGATGGGCGTTCGTAGCCCGGGCGGCAGTCCCCGTGGCAGGAGCGCCTCGCAGCCCGGTAGTCCGTCCTGTAGTCAAGGCGACCCGTCTGATCAGCGCAGCCCTTTTCCGTGCAGCGGGGATCCTTCACGAGTAAGTGCAATGTATAATATTTAGTGGTTTTTGATACGAGGCTGAGGGGAACCACGCCGAGTATTGAATTGACTTGTCGATAACGCAGTCGCGTAAGGTAGTACGATAGAAACTTGTACCACGAGTTGAACTTGGAGTTGAAAGTCGGCTTCGGCTTGGCTTAATTAACGATTCCAGTGTGCTACAATTGGCAATAAGTTGTGGAATTGAGGCATTAGGCTGTTTCAGCATTAGTTTCGATCCCTGTGTCACGGGAGTAAACCGTTGTATTTTGATGTTTTCCCCCGCAGAATAGTGCTAATGGAGCGGACGTGCAGGAGGAAGTGGGCACGTTACTTCAACAGCCTCTGGCGCTCGGCTACTTCGTGTCGACAGCTCCGACCGGTCGCATGCCTCGTTGGTTCTGGACATCGTGTCCGCACCTCGAGAACGTGTGCCCAGCATTTTTGAAAAGCGCCCTGCACATGCACACCACTCAACAGAATTCGGACGAACTGCTGCAGCAGTCTTCGGTTAGCGGGCATCCGTTGGATTCGCAGTACACCACAGACGTGCTGAGGTAAGTTTGTGATAAAGCCTGGATGCAGTCGTTTCTGAAGTAGTTAAAACTCCAAGAAATTTGGTTTTGGTACTCTTTCTTGTAAAGAGGGAAATGGGCGTTTCACCGTGTTTCTCAAAATCGATGTCCTAGTGTTGTCGAAACTGTTACAGAGTATTACTGGTAGAGACGACAGGGTGTTCACGAGATTTAGAAATCTTTATAAGTCACTTTGCTGAAAAAAGGATCGGGGAACACACAGTTGAATGAAATATTTTCTAGAATATCACGCGCTCATGAAAGTAGTGCCATTTTTTCATGAAGTCGTGATTCCTATGTTATTTGTCTGATGTAATTAGGATCGTTTTATTTCCTGATGATTTTTCATTATGATGATGATGATGATGATAATAATAATAATAATCAAAAGTATTAACAAAGAGAAGGCACTTGACAAATTGTGTGTAGTGATGGGTTATCGGGTGGTAATTTATTTTTACATTTGGGTGAAAATGCAAAATTTTTCTCTATTTAGCTATTCATTAGGAACTTTTCCACGTGAACAATTTGAAGATTTTCTCTTCACATTCTCTTTGTATTGTCTCAAGAATACAGTGTGGGTAATAGAGATTGTATTAGAAGAGAGGTGAATGAAGAAGCATTCTGTTCTCTGTGGTCTGCCATAGGCCATAGATCTACGTTGCCGTAGTCCTGTAGACCAGAGGACTGTGTTTTCAGTTACATATCTGTTACTGTTCTACGCTTACATCAATTGGGATTTAAACCTGCACTAGAGTGCGCTGCAAAATTGCCTGCGCGGGTGTTAGCGGGTGAAAATGAGTGATTGATCATGTTGTGTCCTTTCAAATAGAAACACTGCCTGTCTTCAGTAGAGAAAAAAACTAGTAAAAATTATTCTGCCAGTAGAACTGATTGTAATTTAACTTTGGTGATAATGCAGTCGAATTTAGGACAAATTTTATTTGAAAGTGAATTTCTAATCGACTCAATGATAGTTGAAGTTTGCTACACGTTTACGGTAAATCATACGTGATCACTCACACATATCGCAGGGCTGCCAACACTTGAAACTCTTAAGTTTAAATCCCAATACGATGAACTGCGGTTATGGGTTCTAAGTCCTGGCGAACGCAGAGACCCAGCAAAATATGTCTGGTCATTTTTGGTCACAAAGATGAATTACTCATTTGTAAAAACCCTTTTTACTCTGACCCACTTGCGGGTATATATTCGGCTACCAGTCATTAATTCTTCGCGTCTCAGATGCAATTTAGAAACATTCAATAATCACTATTCTACAGTACTGCACGCTGCACTAGAACGTATAAATTTTTCTCTGATTTTAGATGATAACCCCCGTTTGAAAGATTCTTGTTGGTGTGAAAAGAACGTGTGCAAAATTTTATTGAAATGGATGTGTTCGAAACTTGATTGAAACTCTTGTTTGAAACCTTTTTAGACTTCTTAAAGATCCTTGTGGCAGTATTTTGAACGATTCAAACTTTTCCCAAATATAATAAAGACCCTGTGATACTCTTCGAGACAAGTTTAAAATAGTTCTAGGACTGAATGGAACTATATGAGATTTTTCTCAGACTCAAAGCTTCTCTTGTATTTAAGATTGTAAGATTGTTTCAGATTTGCTTAAAGACTATTAGAATGGTTTTAAGATTTCCAAACTGATTCAAAACCTGGAGAATTTTTGAAACTCTTTCAAACTTGTTTCAGACTATCTTTCAAGCTCCTTTTGACTTGTTTAAGACTGTTCTAAACTGCTCTAGGTTCGAGTGAAAATTAATAAATATGAGACTCGTCCAAAACTGTTATATGACTCTTTCAAACAGACCAAAGACTCTTTGCGGCTCGATTCTCTTGAACGATTCTGTTACTCTCTTTGATATGTTTTAGTATCCAGACAAGTTGTCGGAACATCTTAAAAGGGCCTTCTGATAGTCTTAATGAGTCCGGAAGAGCTTTGAAGATAGTCTTGATTGAATCTGAAGGCGTCTCAAAAAAATTTAAAGCGTTTTAACCGAATTTAGAAACACACCAATAAGCCTACAAACAACTGGAACCAAATAGTTCAGAATGCATAAAAGATTGAATAATTACGAATAAAATTAATGTTATTAGTGTTAATTTGCAATTTCAAAAGGATACTGCTAGAGGTATTCGTATCCACCCCTCATCCTTTCTCTTGTGCAACAAGTCGAATAGATTATAGTTAAGGACCTGGAATGTTGTGAATTTTCATTTTTTAGTTTGTACAGTTTAAGCTTCGAAAGTTGACTAGCATTTCTTCGTCTCATTCTGGTTCCAGTCGACTCGCATCAACTCGCCTCCCTCTCAGTATCGTACCTTCCTATCGCCTGTATACTTCATTTTCAGGATTATTCGCTTTTAAAATACTGTAATTTGCCCGTACTTACGGTCGGGACAGGTTTTTCTTCTTTTTTTGTGACAATTCCCAAAACCTCTTTCCCGTTGTCAAATTTACATTTTATAGATAGAAAAACTAAGACCATCATGGCTATACCGATCTTAAGCTGTATCTGTCTCAGCAACCTTCGCTAATTTGATCCGCATTTTGTGCACTTTCTAGGTATGTTTTGGAAGGCTACAATGCGCTGTCGTGGCTGGCTATCGACTCGAACACGCACGATCGTCTCTCTTGTCTTCCAGTTCATATGCAAGTGCTGATGCAGTTGTACCACATGATGTCGGCCCTGATATGACGATAAGTCTACTTAAATGAAAGAGAGAACAAAATGCGGTCAACGATCTGTTTTCCTTCTAAAACCTCCGCGTTGTTCGATTATAATCATCATCGTCGGTTTCCCCTCGCGGGCGTTTGTGTTCGTGTGTACGTGCGTCAAGCGTGTCCCCCGCCCATTATTTATAATTTATTATGTGTAGTATATTTACATACGTAAGTCGCGCGCAGCACCGACCACTTTCTCTCCCGTGAAATTGTACTCTAGTGTTTCCTCTCCTTTTTTTCTCCTCTGTCTCTCTGTTCCTACGCCAATTTGGGAAACGAATTTCTTTTCGAGCTAATATTGTACTCCTTCGATCCTACAATACTACTGAGATACAGCAGAGGGCCGGTGCACACTTGACGTTTTTACGGTAACCGTAATACAGTTGCGTTTTTACGGGAAGATGAGAACGCGTGTATTTGAATACACTAGTTCACGCATGACGTTTTTGCGGTACTCAAATACACGTGCTGAAATCTTCCCGTAGAAACGCCAAGTGTGCGCCGGTCCATACAGTCATATTTCTGTCCTCAACACGTATTTAGTAAATTTTTTTTAATCGTTCATTTTTGTTTTTTGTTTTCCTTTACCTGTTTTTAGTCTTTGACGAATAATCGAATTTTTTAAGTATAACAAACCTTATAATCGTGCAATATTAGTATTCGAATCGAGTAATTCGTATACGTGACGCGCTCGTTGGCGTCTTTGTTTTTCGTTGTATGTAGAAATTTTTTCTAATGTAAATTGAAGATCGAACAAACTGCTGATGACCCGAGGAATCGCATCGATATTCATATCGAATTTTTAATTTTTTTCACTCGATTATTTTTTTTATGTCGATTGGTTTGTACATCTTTATTGCGGTTTTAAATGTATATTATAAATTGGGGCCAATTCTTTTGTACAACAGTGAAAAAAACTAAACAAAACTGATGTAATAACATTA
>JAJSSI010000153.1:0-50000 GCA_031841125.1 Acanthococcus lagerstroemiae
CTTCTCCATCCGAAGTTTGGTGATCATCATGGCTATCTTCACTTGGTCGACCGCGGCCTTGAATAATTCCTTTGGCGAACATTTGAATCATTTCCTTAGATCGGACTCCCATGAAGACTTTCTTCTTCCAACCCTCTTCTGCCCTCCAGCTTTCCGCGCAATATGAGTTTAAAAATGCGGTACTGCTCGGTGTTTCTCTTGAGGTGACCATAGTATTCTAGTTTTCTTTGATAGATAGTGTGGAGCCGTTCTGTCTCCTTCGACATTCTCTGGAGCGCTTCGATATTCGTCACCCGATCCGTGTACAACACCTTCAGCATACTCGGTACACATACATTTCGAAATCCTCGATATTCCTTTCAAGCGTTCTTGTGAGTACCTAGCTCTCCATGCCAAAGCAGAGCACGGATCACACATAGCAGCGCACCAGCCGCATACATAGCTTCAAGTTCAGGTTCTTTCGTATCATTAGATTTCTCATCCTTAGAAACGCTTGTCTGGCCCTCTCTATCCTCGTTCGTGTTTCTGGGGTCTGATCTGTCTCTTCGTGGAACCATGTATCCGGATACTGAAATTTCTCTACCCGTTCGATACATTGTCCACTTTTAACGTTTCGTGAGCCATTTGCTCTTTGTCGTGTTTCTTGTGTATAATCATCCATTTTGTTTTTCCTGTGTTCATCTCCAGATCATATTCACGGTTAACAGCTGATACTCTGCTGAGCATGTTCTGTAGCTTCGTTCAACTATCGGAAATCTAGACAATGTCGTCCGCATATCGTGCATTTGATACATATTCTTCTTCAGTTTTGATGCCGCATCCAGCTTGTTGGAAAGTGGCCTCCGAGTATACATTGAGCAGAGTTGGTGACTGTATACAGCCTTGCCTCACTCCCCTTTGTATTGATATTTCTTCAGATTTAATGTTTTCGCTCCTGACGACTGCTGTCTGATTCCAGTATAGGTTTCGAATAAACCTTTTGATGTGCACGTTAATCCCAATACTCTCCAGTATCGACATCATTTTTTCATGTCGCGAAAGCTTTTCTGTGATCTATAAAACATAAGTACAGTTTCCGATTGACGTCTTTACATCGCTGTGCTAGCACGTTGATCGCACATAGAGCTTTTCGGGTTCCGAACCCGCTCCTGAATCCAAATTGTTGAGAGCCAGTTTTCTTCACATTTTTGGTAGATTCTGCGATGAATTGTTTTAAGGAGAATTGTTAGTACATGCGACATCAGACTAATTGTACGGTAGTCGCTACAGTCAGTTGCATTATTTTTCTTCGGCAACGCAAAGAATATTGACTTTAACCAATCTTCCGGGATAGCGTCAGAGTGGAGTATCAAATTGAAGAAATTAGCCAGGAACTCGATCGATGTGCTATCTTTCTGGAATAACTTTTTAGTTCACCCTGCATTTTATCGGATCCAACAGCTCTGCCAGTTTTCTTGTTCTTGATCGCATATGTTACTTCTTGTATTTTCTCCTCTTGAATATCGTTATCTCTTCCAGACCTGCCCTCTTGCTGGGTTTTTCTTGTATCTTTAAATAGTTCCCGAATATATTGTTTTCATCTAGAGATTCTGCCATTCTTCTCCAGAATTAGGTTACCCTGTTTATCTTTCAAATTCCCCGGTGTTTTTTCGTTTCAAATCAGTAAATTTTTTTACTTTCTTACCAGGCATGACGTATTCTGGAGGGTGTAAAACACAACCCTCCGCGTGACTTGTTGCCGGTGTCGACGGTCGCGTTACGTGCCGGGTTTCTCTCTGAAATTAGAGGTTCGCAAGCTACACGAGCGTAACAAAAGTATGCTGAGCGAACTCACTGAGGTGTGCGAAGTTGGTTTGAAAATTGACGTATCAAAAACGGAAATGGGGTCAAAACGAAATGGTGTCGAAGGAGAGGAAGAAGAAGAGGAATTGGTACTTAAGGGCGGCAATTTCAGACAGTTGATGAGCTTTGGTGACGAGAGGCTGCAGTTAGAAATAGCTACAAAAACTGCTAACGCGTGGAAAGCCTATTGGGCTAACAAACAAATTTTTAAAGGAAAATTAAGTATTAGAAATAAAATGAAAGTGTTGAACAGTGTGGGTGGTGCCTGTCCGGACATATGGGTCTCAAGCCTGGGCCTTACCTACCAGATTGAAGAAAAAACTTGAAACAATTCGATTTGCCATGGTGCGAAGTATCCTTGGGATACAATTGAAAAACAAAATAAGAAATGTATACATGTTCAAGAAGATCGGGTTAACGGATGTGAACTATACGGCCAAAAAGCTTGTTCAAATAGGCCGGGCATATGTGTTACGGGAGCTCAGAGAAATGGAACGCGCCCAGAGACCTAGAAATGATAGTGGGAAGAAGACCAGCGTCTAAATGGATTGACGAGCTCACTAGAGCAGTCGGCCCGAACTGGGCCAACGTGGCACAGGACAGGAAACGCTGAAAAAGGGTGACGGAGACACATGCCCCACGGTGGGTGGTATAGTCGGTGATTTGCTTCATCGGCAATTTGCTGTGATGGCCCAAGTTAAGTAAAAGTTAAGAAATGAAGAGTCCAGGGAAGAAAGGGGCTAACAACCCATTTTTTCTGTTTCCCCCTTCTTCCACCTTATCGGTGGAGATGGCGTTGTTTCCCCTGTATGCAATAACCTCAAATACACTTTTGGCTGTGGTAGGGCCTCTTTCTCCCTTCAGGGTGTCTCCTGGGAAGTAAAACAACCGAAAGTAAGTAAATAGCAAGTATTTCAATTAAGCAGCAACATAGCTTGTAAATAACATCCTTTTTGTACAGAAAAAAACAACAACAAAAAATAGAAAAATAGTAAAAAGCTACAATACTAAACAAACAGTACTGATGAGTTACATTTTCTTAAATTTACTATTTCATCATCTTCCTTTTTAAATGTGAATTCCGAAATATTTGCGAAGAATAAAATTGAACAAGTATCACTGAAACCTCAAAATTAGTTTTTTGTTTTTGCAGTTTGGGACCCCTAATATGAGTATTGTGAATCCATGAAAAATGTCATAGGAAGGTGATGAGAAGGCGATGAAAAGGTCATGATTTTCACAAACTTGTATTTGTTAGGTATTCTGATTATGTTGTTACATTTGTTAGTCTTTCGGCTAGTATGTTGCATCTCTCCACTTTTCTCTCTCCTGTGCTAATATTTTCATTTCGGAGGATTACACTTTGTATCCTTCATTATCTGCTCTTCATAGCTCATTCTATGCCTTCCTTTTCAGTTCTTTCCCTCCACCATTTCCTCTAGCAATAATAACAATGTCTCTGGATGTCTTATATATTATGACGTATCATTTTAACTCTTCTCTTTACGATTATATTCCAAATTTTTCTTTCCCCTCAGTGCTTCCTCATTCCTGATCTTCTCTGTCCATTCATTTTAAACGTTTTTTATCCTCTTTTCCCCTTATATGCCTGTTGGCCAGGTCTCACCTTCGTTACAGAGGTGCTTAGCTAATTGTATTGGCTAAAAACTTAGCTAAAAACTAGGTTCGTGGAATCGAATAGCAACAACTAAAACTAATAACTAATCCAATTTTATTGGCTATCTAATGGCTAAAGCTAAAGTTAAAAATCAATGTAGGTATTGTTACGCTCATCTTTGAAAATCATACTCGAAAATGACTTCATTGACCATTATTAAGCTTTTTTTTCTTCTTCAAGTTCTTGAGCACCTTATTCGTAAGAAAAGCCCACAGTAATAGATGTTTAGGTCCTTTTCCTGGGAGGATATACAATGAGTAGATTACAGTGAAAAGGGAAATTGTAATCCAGGTAGTCACTGCACTGTTGATAATAATGAATGTAAACACTAAAAAGGCCTGTAAGTTTATTTGTGATAAGGTCTCTCTTAATTGTATTTCATTTTTTTTATTTTTTCCCTTTTCCCCCCTTTTTTTAGCTTTAGCTGATTTTGATTGACTAAAAAATGAGCTAATGCTAATTTACTGCTGAAAGGCTAGCTAACAACTAGCTAATATCAAGCAAGTTAAGTTCGGCTGATGACTAAAAGCTAAAGCTAATGGCTAAGCTAAGCACCTCTGCCTTCATACAGTACTATATTCTAAAAATATGTTTGAAGAAATCTCAGTCCTACTTACTTTTAAATCTATATTTACCCTTAATATATGTCTTCTTTTTGAAAAAAACAGAAAACTCAGCTTGTTCCATTCTACTTTTTATTTCTGTTTTACTTCTTCCATCTTGCGTTATCAGACTACCTAAGTATTTAAATTCCTTTATCTTTTTTATTTCTTCTCCTCCATATTTATTGGATTTTGTTTCCATCTACTGACTACCATCTTTTTTATTTAATTTCTTTTCATCTTCATTTTATACTTCATTTTCAATTTTTATCCAACTTTTTTAGTGTTACCTTTAGCCCTTCTTTTCTTCTTTCCACTATTACAATGTCATTTGCAAACCTTTTCTGACCATCTTCCCTTGTATTGTGACGTCTGATTTCCTTTAATTACTTTTTCTATAAATTGGTTAAACAGTACTGGTGATAAACAGCAACCTTGTCCCACTCCTTTTTGAATGTTACCTTCTCCCACTTCATCTTCCATTTGTATTTGAGTCGTTTGATCCTTATATAAGTTCCATATTACTCTTCTTTCCTTCTACTTAACTGCTATCCCTTTCAGTATTTGAAACATTTTTGACCATTCAGCATTACCAAAAGATTTTTATAAAACCACAAACTAATGCTACGTATGCAGGGCGACCAAATGGTCACTTTTTCCATCTGTCACTTTTGGTCACTTTTTTGTAAAAATGGTCAACATAGTCACCTTTTTTAGATTTTTCAAAGTAAATTTCCCGTACTTGATAAATTTAGAAAAATTGTGGATGAAATAAGAATTTTTTGATCTTGTACACAAGTTATTTACCAGTCCTGATAGGGTGGATCGTCATACATAGGCTAAAAAAATTTAGAAATTTTTGAGCGCGACCTAGTTGAAAAGTTTCTTTTGGTGGAAAAAAAAGTGTTTAAAACTTTTTTTTTTCATTTGTAAATTTTCCCTAAGGGATTTGTCCTTGAAGCTATGTACTATACGGCTGAAAATTGAACGTTACGCAGCGCCTTAGAAATGCAGGTTATGCAAAATTTTCATATAACCTTTTCAATAGTATTCATTGCGAACTTTGAATTAGTTCATATACAAATTTTGCCTGTCTGTGAAATTGAAGGCACTGTAAAGCAACAAAGTATTGTAAGTGCTGTAGCGCCTTCAATATTGCAGATAGATCAAATTTATACATAACTCATTTTGTAGACCCTAATCATTACTACTGTTAAGGTTATTTGTGAATTTTGCGTATCTGCTATACTAAAGGCGCTATAACGCAACAAAGAATTGTAAATCCTTTAATGCCTTCACTTTACCGATAGGCGAAATTTGTATATGAACTAATTTGAAGTTCGCGATGAATATTATTAAAGACAAAAGGTTATTTAAAAATTTTGCATAACGGCATTTTTAAGGCGCTGCGTAGTATTCAATTCTCAGCCCTATAGTATACATATAACTTTAAGGACAAATCCCTTAGGGAAAGTTAACAGAGTAAAAAAATGTTGAACACTTTTTTCATCAAAGGCAACTTTTTACCTGGGTCGCGTTAGAAATTTTGACAATTCACCGTACTGATGAAGTAGCCGCGTACTCCTTTTTGCTTATTTGTACAATTGATTCAGCCCTTTTCTGCTGTCAGGCGATTTAGTGATGAAAGGCAGGAATGTCGAAATTTTCTCATCACTTTTTGGTAACTTTCTTTGTTATTTTGAGGTCACCTTTCCACTTTTTTTCTCCCTGAAGGTTACTGGTCGCCCTGCATATGTATCGAAACATTTTTCAGTATTTTTTCTAATGAAAGCCTTAAACGTAAAATTACTTCCCTAGTTCCTTTACCTTTTCAGAATCCAAACTGATCTCCCACCCTTTCTTCAATTTTATTTTGTATTCTCTTCTTTATTATTCTTACTAGAATCTTTGATGCGTGCGATAGTAAACTTATAGTAGGGTAATCTTTACATTTGCTGATTTGCTTGTTCGGGCTTTTTTAGGGATCACAATTAACCTGTTTTTCTGGAAATCTGTTGGCATTTCTCCTTTGTGAGTTCTCATCATGGTGGAGACATCTCGAGGGGAAAGTGCTGATGTAGTTTCCCCTTGTTTTTATCAGGGTTTATATTTCGGAGCATAAGTGAAAGAACCCACACGGTAATTTTTGGAGTAGGGCAACCAAATGGAAACCTTTTTCGGTTCTCAGTTTTAGTAGACACCATGTTCATTGTTTGAGTAGCTTACCGAATTCTACTTTTTGAAAGCTACATATTTCCAGTCTTAACTGAATACTAACGAAAATGAAGTTAGCCCCTTTGTTCCCTGAACTCTTCAGTGTAATTTACTTAAGACTTTTACAGTGTTGTAATAAAATAAAATGTCTTATGCACTTTCAGGTTGGATTGATCTGCGAACGTTTAATCACCGAACGAGAGAACCAAATCCGAGACGAGTACGATCGATTTTTAAATATGAAACTGTCCGAGCAGTACGACGCCTTCGTGAAATTTTCAAACGATCAGTTGCATAAACGATTCGACGCCGGAGCCGTACCTAGTTGTAAGTGCCGACGAGCTTCACTTTGTGATCCTGCCACACCTTCGACTTTCGGCTCGTTCTCGCTAAACCGTGTGATTGTTTTGTTTCAGACCTTTCTTAATTTGATCATCGGGCACGGTCCTACCGCAGTTGAAAGCAGGAAAAAAAAAATGTATGAAAATTCGCAGTGGGTTTTTAAATTATTTATCCGGATACTAATTTTTAATATCGCGTATGCTACGATGTATACTCTCGTCTTCTCTTCGATGATGAGAAAAATTTTCTAACAATTTCTCCGTAAAATTCTCGCGTACGACCATATCGACTTTATTATACGAATGAATGAACTGCTGATAAGTGGGATACTCGTACGAGCTCCCGTGTGTCGTGTAAATAGCGTTTAGACTTTTTTTTTTTTCTCAATATTCGAAATTTAGCATCCATCGATTTAAAAATAGACTCGAGTTATTTTTAATGTTTGTTATTTTGATTGTTTGTAGTTCGACTTTTTATTACGATATTATTTAGATTTAAAATTAATATTTATATCATAGCTATATCGGAGAAATTACAGTTTCGAAATAGTCAGTTTTCTTTTGTCGCCTCGATATTTAGAATGTTGTTTCTTTTAAGTCGTACGCACTCGTGTTCGTTGCACGCGCGCCGTCGTTCTGAAATTCGGAAGAAGAAAAAAATATACGTAAGTAGGAAATTCGATCAAACTCGTTTGAACGTGTTTCTGTACGCGTGTTTTCGTGCCGGCGTGTAAATATTTGTATTCATTTTTTTAAATGTGTATGAGTTACGATGTTACGAACATGAATTTACGTTGCGAAAAAATGCATACAATCAAATTGAAAGATAGAAAAAAGAACTGAAAACTGACCGCGTTCGTACCAGGTTACGAACATTCAGGACGTAGTAGAACTGATCAGTCAGTCCTATGCAGCTATTTCGTCTCTTTCTGTCTTATTGTAAGAAATTTATTATTATTTATTCAACTTTCTATCTCTCTTCCCTCTCTGTTTTTTCTTCTTTCTCTCATCCTCTATCGAGTTGGTAAATTTTGTGGTTAAGTTTTTGAAGAGCTTATTCAAATAGTTGAAAGGAAAATAACCCTTCGTCTGTTTTAAATCGTTCCTTTTTGTGTTGTTCTCCTGTTATCGTCACGTTTCTTTGGGATGGTGAAAGATACAATCATTGACCTCTCACCTTCGTTTTCACAAAGAATATTCGACTCGACAACTGAAGTTTGCTCCTGTTATGATTTTGTTTCTTCACTTCGAAGGTCGTTCGTTTTCGCAGCGTACTTGATGATGGACTCACACCAGCGTCTCTAACAACGTTACTCTAACAGCGATTTTGTTTACCCCAAATTTGTCAGTAACAGTCACTAACAATGTCATTTATCCGATTGGGATCGGATATTTGAAATGTGCTGCGTATGTTCGAAACAAAATGTTAGTAACAGTGTTGTATTACGGTGTGAATTTACCATCACCCGGACTGAATTTGCCAAAACAGAGTCGCATACGACCAGCCTGAATGAAATGTGAAATTGTATTACAGATCTTTGCAAAACTCTGTTATGCTTTGAAGTAAAAATTGCTCAATATATATTTTTTTGTATGGTTAACCTTTGTTTTGTATTTTAGCTTTGTTATATGTTGTAAGGATAATAATTATTTGTTTGTGTTGAATCCGGCGTTGCTAGTACGTTGCAAAGGATGGTTCGGCTCGAAGAAATAAGTACTTTAAATGTCAGCGGGTGCACTGATCGCTTTTCAGTTACTAAATCACGAATTCCAAACAATGAAAAAAAAAACAACTTTTCAGTTCTTCAAAATGATTATTAGCAATAAGTACGTCGTTCATGTAGTTTGTAAGTTTAATTGTAATCGTCTATGTATATAGGTATAAATATCATATATTAGAAGATGTTCATTTTATCATAAGTTATTTTTCCCTTGAGCTATATTATATAATTTTGTAATAGAGGTGACTGTGCGTTTTTGATGCATGAAGATGATCGGAAGCTCTAGTCCTAACTCGCTCATAATTTTAAACGGATCAGTATATTCTATTATTACACAGTTGATAGTACAAGTGTACGGTAACTATGCTCGACATACCAGAGTGCTTATAATGCTGGACAACATGAACGTCCTTGAATCAGAAGGAAATACAGTTTCTCTGGTGACGTCAGGGCAAAATTTTCAATGTTACCGCCCCAGATTTTTTTTTTTTTGCGTTCATTTGAGCTGCTGAACAGCCCGCTTCTAATGGAAATTGTAATGTGAATTCGCAATAATCATTAATTTCAGTTACTCTGTTACTGGGCTGAGAATTTGATCAGCTGTTTTACAAATTCCGAACGGTCACTTAGTATGTGGCGGTAACATTGAAGTTCTTATCTTCATCTACACCTTCGTAATTTCTTGAAGAATGTGGGAACGCCTTGAACACGTTGAATATGCGATACAAGCCGCGCCAATATACATTTTCAGGGATTTCTGGGAGTAACTGGGAAAACTATTTGTTAAGGAATAAATACATTATGTTTAACAAGTTGCCTTATTTTTTTTTGGAAACGAATAGTGGTTTTAATGATAAATGCCGGGACATGCATTGGATAGGCACCCTGAAGAACACTCGCGAATATGCCTACAATTAATAAATTTTTTACTACTTCATACTGATAATGTGCAACTTCATTAACAGTCCAAAATTGGAAAATCTTCCAGAAGACACTGCTAAACAGCTGCCTTCAAGATACGCAACTCCATTAACATCTAGAAAATAATTGAGAACCTAGTACCTCTACAATCAAATACAATACTTCGGAAAATACAGAGAAGTACATATATTTATAAAACAATTTATTAATTTAAGAACACAATTATCAAGTAATCCAGGTGCATTGGTAACAAAAGGTAACGTATAAATACATAGCATTGTGCACAAAGAGAAGACGTAAATTAACGCGAAAGGGAGGGGGCAGGAGGTACGCTAAAAAAAGAGTACCTCCGCTGCTTGAAAGTGTAATATGTATATGAACATGGATACGTCTTATGACGTGCATGCGGATTCATATCCGCACTTAGAATTCTGGAGCCATAATGAAGTAAGAAGTACAGTACAATAACCCCACACACACACACACACTGCAATAACATTCCGCATGTTGGTGTGGATCTACTTGAGCTGAATTTTGACAACGGATTCGAATTCGACTCGAAAAATTGAGTAATCAGCACCAGCGCTGACGCCGAAGCTCTCCGAAAATTTATTTGCCCGAAGAAAACACATGATGTATAGTATGGAGAAATTTTCAAAATTCGAAAAAATCAAAACTTTTGATTTAGAGACTGTTATTGAGTCAATTTTTCACGCCGAGTTCAAATTCAGTGTTCAAATTTGGTAGTGACGCTCCGTTCCCGAGATACACTCGAAAATGTGATCAAAGTGGGTCAAAAAATGACGTTAGCTCAATTTTGACGACGAATTTGAATTCGTATCGAAAAATTGGGTAATTAGCCCCAGCGCCGACGCCGAATCTCTCCGAAAATATTTTTGCCCTAAAAAAGACATGATGTGTATGAAGAAATTTTCAAAATTCGAAAAAATCAAAAATTTATATTTAAAGACTGTTTTTGACTCAATTTTCCACGCCGAGTTCAAATTCAGTGTTCAAATTTGGTGGCGACGCTTTAGGTAAAACCACGTAGGATACCAACATATGTACGGAGGCAAATACCTCAGTAGTCGATAATGTCGGGTATTTGTCAACCATCGTCCTTATCGTATCCAACACTTCACCAAGTCCAATGGGTAACCTTTTTATTGCAACACGTGCATCGCAAGCTGCAAAGAATGTAAATGTTAGAAAATACTGATAAACTGATTAACGATGTAGAAATGTTTTATACGTACATGAGGCATCAAGAACAATTCCGCTGAGATGCATTAAAGACTGCTTTAACGACGATAAAGCGTTTCTAAGTTCATTCAATTCTTCATTTGGTAAGTTCGAGTCCAATGTATTAGAACTGCGATTGATTTGCTACTGCTGTAATTGGTGCTCTTTACTGGAGCAAACACGACTACTCATATCCTTAAGAATTCCGGTATACATCGCGCTCCTGGGATGTCTGCGATCGAACCTGCCAAACTGAAGAAGTTTCTGCTACCATTATAATCAGAACTACTGTAAAATGACTGACATGTAATGGTAACATTGGTAGTCGACACCAACTCTAATGAACAGACATTGCTTACACTATTTCTAATGAAATTTTCAGCAATTACAATGAGTAAACCCATGGACGATTGAGATGAACATCAAGACACGATAACATGACCATTTGAGTAGATGTACTCAGCAGGCTTCTAAGAGGAGAATGGAAAACCTAACGTCGGGAATGAATATCACTGAAATCTACGGTTCCAAACTTCACTACTAGCCATAAATCCGATGGAATCTAGTACCTGCCTTTGAATTGGCGATGGACGTTATCACATTCCTACAGTTAGCCAAAACGCAGTCAGCAACAGAACAAACACCGCAGTTGCAACTTTGCGATCTGTGGATTCATTTACTGCAAGTCCATGAGACCACAAGAAGAAAAGACCTATTCAGTCACGAAAAGACATTCGAAGGGCCGACTTAAACTTCAAATTACTTATCGCAAATCTAGGAATGTGGGAAACTGATTTCTGTTCTAGGTATTTTGAAACGATTTGAATGAATGAGATAAGACGTTCTTCTGACCATAGATAATACAATCTGATATAGATGGGCGACTCAAGCGTATTTTGACGAAGACGGAAGACGTGACGTAACGACGTAAGCGCTGCTATCGATCGATACCAAATTATTCTGCTGTTGCTGCAAACTGAAAGCTGTTTTTTCTCGAAACCTGTCTGTTAAATTTCAGTGATCGAAGAGAAAAAGATATGTTGTGACATGTGAATAGTATCGATGAATGATGAATTTCTGTCATTCTTCAGATCAATGGTAATCATATTCTCGGTTTCAGTAAGAAAAAGTTATTCTCAAATAATTGTCGATATTGCTGTTCTGGAAATGGTTTTTAATCTTCATGTTAATGCTTTCATTATCCTGACATCCAATCACAATTGCTTTTAGAGCTTTAAATTTGAATTTTAGGAACTATTTCGATAGTAAACGTGAACCACCTGCAAGGTATGGGAATACTGAAAGTTCAGAGCTGACCTATCGGATCACGAAGGGGTAAGGTAATGTTCACCGATGTTATGTCTCGATTCTAGGATTCTACCAATCAAGCCAGTATTCATAATTTTATATATCTTTCAGTGGCAGAGCTTCAGTGTAGATGATCATGGACCACTGTAGCATCAGTAAGAACCAAACAGTATAAGGTGTCCATAGATGATTACCTGGGAAGAAATCTAGAAACAGTAGCTCTTTAAAGAACACGTTCATTACTGATGCCCTGGTTAACAACCAAGATGAATGGTATTTTGTCGAGCAAGGCGTATCTACCTATTATTTCTGTTGCTGCCGAACTTCTAAATGATTCGACTCCGGTGTGTTTAAATTCAGGTATTCTATGAACACAGTTGCTACTTTATCGGGAGTTTAATCTGGGACCATCATAGAAATACTGTTTATTTAAGCAGCTAATGGCTTAAATAAACGTATTCCGCTGGTTCCAAAATGATGTTCCTTATAAATAACAAAACCGAATCCATGAATGGGACTTGATAGCATTTTAAAATACATACAATTAAAGCAGGCTAATATATGAATGGGAAAAGTTATGTGTACTCCCAAGTAAGTGTATAATGTTACAATCTGCTGTGAGGAATAATATTTTGATCGCTTCATGGTTGGCTCAGCATCTGCACTCAGAGACAATATGGAGAAGCTCACATTCGTTGGATGGTTATTTGTAACAAATGAAATGAGAAGTGCATTATGTTAGGCTGTATCTTTTCAAAATTATATTGCTACAGTAGCTGCAATTATTCATTTTTTTAGGGGGGGGATGATGTAATATACATGCGTTGTCTATACGCTATCCACCAAGATCCAAGGCACGGATCCAAGCCTGTCGCCAGCACCAAGGCAGTTCTTTTTCTGACAAGTTTGTTCGCCTTATCTTGCAAAAAAAACTAAGTGCATTGTCATAAATACACAGCTGGCTTTGGGCCTGCGTGGATCTGACCCGCGAGAATACCAGAGGGGTAACAGTTTTCACTCTATGTTAATTTAGCTCGTAGAATCGTATACTCGTCCAGTTCTCCATAAATTGGATCTCTATACCAGTGAAATGGCGGACTATAAGTAGGTAATGTTACATGAAAACATACATATCTATTTCAGTTTAACCACTGAACTAACTGTTGGTTAGCAAGACACCATCATCTTGAAATCGTTGATGCCGCTCTACCGGAGTTCCATGGTTCTCAATGAATCTCATGTCTAGTATATTTTCACCTTTCTAGACCCTCTGGATGAATCAGTGTGAGTGACCGCATACTCAAAGTATCGACTTGACTACCGTGCATGTCTTTCTTGGTCAGGCGAACCAAAGACATATAATATATTTTATTGCATTGGAGAAAGAACTGCTTGAAATGTTGAAAACTCCTGCTCCAATAGAGATAGAGAAGTAGCAAATTCTCTGGGAGGTAAAGGGAGCTAAACCCTAGTATACTGCCATTTCCAGCAAGTACTCGTCTTTTTCATCGAGTAAAAAGTTGAAGTTTGTTCTGCGCACATTTGTGAGCCGGAAATTACTCGAAATGGTCGGAAACCATTCTTGACTTACTACGATATATTTACTCTTATTTGCCATCCATTTTATTTTAATTCGGTTACCAAGAGAGATCTAAATGCTGGTATTCTGCAGCTGAGAATATCTTTATCTGTACCTCGACATGTCAACGGTACCTATTACCTGTTTTTTTGTGTATATGCGGCAGGATTCAAAATATGGCATTGCCATACTGGCCTGTTTGTGAAAACGACATAATTCACGGAACAACCACGAATAATTTATCATTAAAAAGTGAAATCGCTGGCTGCCATTTGTAGCACTCAAATATACTGGAAATTAACGTACGTTTATTATTGTTCTAGGTATGCGCGCTCATTGCTGTAACTGCTGAACTGTGGCCCGTGGTTGACTATAGCTGGGTGGGGCGTGAGGCATCCACGCGGCATCTACATCCTCACCACTCTAGGAATACTTTGCGTGAAACTTAGTAAAACTAGTGAACAAGTTGAAACTTGGGTTTCAGCTCGCATGTTGAATGGTCCTAGAGTTAGTTATTGCATGCGGTCCTATTTTATGTATTCATGTTCGCTATAGATTACTACTCATGTTCTACTGCGCTTTCGTTTTCGGTCTCCCTAGCTTTTGCACTGTTCAAGAGTATGGATGAATCACACACGGACTAGCTTTTTAGGGCGCTCCGGGAAATCTGAGAACTGAAAGGGCGCTGCCCAAGCGAATTACTAATTTTGACTGGAAAAAATTCGCACAAGAGGTTTGACTGCTGAAAAATGTTGGGGACTGGGAGCTTCCACCATTAGTGACGAAGGGGGCTACGGAAAACTGAATTTTAAACGGTTTTCTTGATTTTTCTCAAAATCATAACATTTTCTTGGAAGAAAATATTTCAGTAAAAAATGTTCCCTGTAAAATTTTCTACAAAACAGCCTATTAAGTACAAGAATTTACTAACAAGTCATACTTGAGGAGTTACAGGCTTAGAAAAGTTTATTTTTTTATACAAAATCCTACATGCTAAGGTGTTATCATTCATTATTATCATCAGACTCGTCTACATCATCTAACTGTGAATAATGTGACCCGGCATTGGGGCAGGACAGGCCGTGACAGAGGACTCGCAACCGTCTGCACAAGGTTTTCCTGGAAAAAGAAAGGAGACAGTACACTTTCATGTATTTTGTGGTTTAAGTTTATCTGAATGCAATGAGTGCAAACCTAAAGAACAACTGTCACATTAATACCCACATCTTTTCTTACAGCCGCAGAAGATTCTCGCCATCAGGTTCTGTGCTCCATTTGAGCCTTTGTTGTGACTGGCCGTAAACCTGATTCAATTTCCATCCAGCCCCATTCCAATGGGGAGACTTCACAATCCAGCGAAGACTGAATTAGAACGTACACTCGGTAAGAGTGCTCTTCAGTTGCGGCCTCAGTCGGCGGAAGCGAACGTAATTCCACTTTCATTCTCCCACCCACACTACAAAACTTCTGAAATAGGAGACTGAAATGTCTTCTGTGACGACCATAACCTCCATCAGCAACAAACAAGTACTTTTCGTCCAATTTTTTTTTGGTATCAGAAAAAATCTCATACAGTTGAGACTTATTACTTGGTTTTCGCATACCAATTTCATCGAATAAAGGAAGTGAATACGGCGCCGATACGTACTTCAAGTAATTCTTCAATTCAATATTGTTCCTTCTTGAAGGGTGCAAATACGATGAAATAGTGAGAAGGGGTCAGCGAGCGGAGTTTTTGCTTTGTTAATAACAACAGAATAATTTGTTATTGCGGCTAACGACTTCACTAGATATTTTGAATTTTATATTTGTGAACTTTTTCCTTCATTTTCTCTTACAATAGTGGTCCCGATTTCGTAAGCTTTGGGCGAGTTCACATCAGCCCCTACCAAGCCTGTGCTTATAGATATTATTTTGTCTCTCGCAATAAATGGCATTTCACTTTGGAGCCAGATGTAGATAATGTTGATAACTCTATATCATCGCGTATTTTCCGAACGTCACGCCAGTCAACATGTTGCTCCACTGTACCTGATTGTATGTCGCAGCAGTCTTCTAATTTCAAGCAGCCTTGGATCCGTTGAGGTCGAACACTTTCAGATGTACCTACCACGACCATGTGTTATACCGCCAGAAACTTTCAATGATCGCATCAAGCTTTGTTCGATCGCCAGGTCTGTCTAGGTCCCACTAAAGAACTTTTCTGTACTACGAACACTGGAGTATCCTTCAGATGTAAACAAAAGGAAAATCCTTTTGCGGTCATTTTCTTACTCAAGAGCCATATAGGTAGAAACTGTACCTACGCATTTTTGATTCCGTTACCCTATATTTAAGAAATTCTACTTATGCGCTTTCCAACGATACTAATTACAGTAGAACGTCGATTATCCGAACTAATTGGGACCAGAGGCTTTCCGGATAACCGAAATATGTGCTTATTTTACAGAGGAAAACACATTTTGAAGGAAAGTAGCCCAAAAAATTAGCTCATTGGTTTCAGAATTTCCTGATTTATCCTACAAACCTTAATAGACTGAATAAGCTAGACTAGAAAGAAAAAAAAAGAAGTTTTGCCCAGAAATCGGGGCCTTGATTATCTTCTTTTTTTTTTCTGGCGTTCCGGATAGTTGGCGTCCGAGAATCGGCGTTTTACTGTACTCATCTTGTCAAAAAATGTCGCTTGGTCGCTTTTTGCTTAACAGCACCCATATATAGTCGATGTGTACGTATCGGCGAGTACGCGATAAGAATAACGCATGAAGAATTTATTACGGATTTGAGAATACATAAAGAATTTTTCCGAATTTCGACGAGGCTGTAGCTCCTCAAATATGACTCGTGAGTAGATTCTTGTAATAGGTTTTTTTGTAGAAAATTTTACAAGAAACCTTTTTCTACTGAGATATTTTTTTCTTAGAATGTCACGAATTTGAGAAAAATCGAGAAAATCGTTTAAAATTCAATTTTGTGTAACCCCCTTTGCTGATAATAGTGGAAGTTCCCAGTGTGAGAGCGGTGGTTTTTCACCACTTATTATAGACACCTTTTTCAACATTTTTCAGCAGTCAAACCTTTTGTGCGAATTTTTTCCAGTCGAATATATTTCTTGATTTTAATGCTCCTGGGCTATTACGTTTAAACAAGTTGAGATTTACGAATTTCGGGCGCAAATAAGCACTGGGGCGCACCGGGAAATTTTCCGGTTTCCCGTTAAGCCAGTCCGCGTGTGTGCATGATGCTCGATGAGGGGTTTGAGACATTTTTCCGAATACGTTTTTCCGAAAACAAATATTCCGAATAATTTTATTTCGAAAACCTTTTTTCCTAATAATTTTTTTCCGAACGTTATTACTTGCAATTTTTTTTATTGGAAATATTCTTCAAGCTAAGATATGTTTGCATACGCTAAATTTTCCAAGTATTGAAGGGTAGTTTGATTGTTGTATTCTGCTGCAATGTTTTCAAGACGTACTTACAAGTCTCTCCACTTTTTCGTTGGACCAGATTTCACACGTTTCCCCATCGCGAGTTCGGCGACACATATTTCGGTGAAACGTCGTTCTTTTTGTAGTTCTAATAACGTAGAATATAAGTCAGGATGGTGCTTGCCTACGACCTGTGCAAAGCGGTTGTGCCATCCTTCACCAATTAATTGGTCCTGTGCGATTTCACCGAAGCAGTAGCGTACTGATTCCACAGGGACGGTTCGTATCTCGGCGCTACAGCAGGTCACCTTCCTCTAGCTGGCCATCCGGAAATGTATGTGGTGTTGAAAAAGTCGTAAACAGGCCACAGCTCTGGTGGGCAAGCTCCACGCAATGTGACGAACGCGGCAGCGACGTCGGCCTCGGGGACAAATGCCAAAGACAAGAGCCTGTGCGTGAATATTTTGATGGAGCGGTCGTCCTTATCGTTATACCGTTCTTGCAAACCCTCAGCCTGTATGTGCCGATACAACGTTTGCCCTAAATGAAAAAAGCATCCGGAAACTGGTACCTGTGGGAAAACTTCTTTGCACGCATTAATTATTGCGAGCTCGAAGTCCAACATGATTTTCGTCGGAGCGCATGGATCAATTCGGTACTGTTGTACTGCTGTCTTCACTGTATTCAAGATTTCTGCGTACATACATGTTTCCTTTCCGGATAGGAGGGCGTACACCAGTGGGATGGCGACGAACTCGTCTTCTTTTCCAGCACGTTTGCGAAGCCCTGTAATCGTAAATATCTGCGCAAATATAGACGGAGACGTCTTAAATGTTCCATCTACGAACCAAACGGGACTGTCGCATAATAACTCGATATTTTTTCGCGTGGCAAATACTAAGACTCGTCGTCGTCTCTGTGCCTCTTCGTCATCTGCAAGTTCGGATTCAAGTTCACCTTCGTGTGCGTCACCATCGTCGGAATCTCGCGAATCGTGCAGTAGGAATTGTTCGCCGAGAAACGTTTTCTGAAAGCGTTCAGGTACCTCTCCTATTGCGTCCAAGCTCGTCGGGTTCGAAGGCAAGTTCTTCGCACGGACTCTCCTTATTACGCGTACCAGAGCTGTTTGCTCCGGCAACTGGCTTAGCACGCCGCTCGAGGTTCTTTGGAGCTCAGAACGTAACAATTGAGCAGGCCGTTGCTCTGGATGGTCTTCGACTTTCCTCTTTATCCGAGCTTCCAATTTCTCAGCCTCAGCTTCCTCCTGGTTGGGAGGATGGGAATGCTGCGATTCCGTCGGTCCTTTCAGTACAACGATATTTCCTCCAGCAGTTCGTTGCGTTATCGCTCGTGCGGAACATTCTTTGCTTTTAGTCTTTCGGCAATCCCAGAAGTCTCGCCCTTTCGCCGAACGCGAGCGATAATAAATGTATCCGTCTACGTGCAACTTTTTGTCAATTATTTCGGCCATGATCATGAATGACAACTGCAGTGACGAATATTCGTCGCGCGGAGTACCATCCTGAAAGTTATTGTAAAATTGCTATGCAAATATCGGACAAATAGTATTTCGGAAAAATGGTGATTCGGAAAACAGGTTTTCGAAAATACTTTTCGGAAAATTTTGCATTCGGAACAGTTGCTCCCGGAAAAATTATTTTCGGAATTTTTGCGTTCGGAGGAACGCATTCAGAAAAATGTCCTATAATCCGGGATACGATACCCACTTACTCAATAACATAATAAGTCTCTTAGCATGAGTATTGATTTCTGATTATATTCATTCCATTTCTACGGTTCAATTTTTGCATGAGCAGAAAGAAGAAGAGGAAAGTCAGCCATTCACAATATGTTAAATTTGCTGCAAGGTTCCCGAGCGCAGACCTTGCCCACATTTTCGCTCATTCTCTGTTCCTTTCGTGCCACCCAAAATGTCTACGAAATTAAATCCACCCTACCACATTACCGCTCAGCTTAATAGGGTGAGGAACGCAGGGCTTGCGCTCGGGAACCCTGATTTGCTGCTCGTGAATAGAATTGGCCAATCCTATATCGTGCAACTAAAGTAGAATATATAATGTAATACGTTGAGTGTTAGTTGGCTGTACGATTCGAAAGACAGGGTGCGAAGGCTGTCAACTCACTCTTGTATTCTTCTATTTTCTCCTGATGCACTGCGTTGGTATATTTCGCAACGCCCTTTCTCGAAAAAAGAAGAAAAAACGCAGTGTCACGTACAAATTACTAGCAATATAGAGATAATGATATTGTTTCCGTAATAGATCTTGAGGGAAATTGAGGTATAGCACACGGCACCGTAAGTTCTCGTAAATAATTTAAAAAATTAGAGTGACAGACGCCATCGAGAATTTTTGAAAAACGAAACTTTTTAGCTCTGTAATACGTATAGTACTTACCGCACGTTATACTTGTCAGTTATAAAATGATTTTCTCGTGGCATTTTTTTCTTCTCTATAATTGAAATCATCTCCGCATTTGTAAGTTTATTTTATATTTTGTACAGGTTTACGCATTCAATTTTTGTAAGGCTGCGTCTTCGTAATATTCTAATCATTTGAACCTGTGAATTTTTTGTAGAGATGCTTCCTTCTGCGTTCAGTTTCATACGCACCATAATACTACGATGGACGTTTCATTTCCCATCAGTAACAAGTAAAAGTTGATAATACTTCATGGAAATGTCAGCTAAAAAGTACGTGAAACGTGAGATATGCTCAATCATATCTAAAGGTAAGTTCAATTCTTGATCCTGGAGTTTGAAAAAGTGTATTCACAGAAGAAACTGTCGAACTCAGAAAGCGTCGATACCTCACCGAGACCTAGAATGTACCTACGAGTATTTTCTTGGTTTAAATCAATTTCCGATTTGCTGAAATTCGGGGGAAAATTAACAGTAAGGTATACAGCAAAAAAAAAAAAAGAAAAAGAAAAAATAATGAAATGCGATTGAGTTCGCTGCTCGAGTTGAAGGCGAGAGGGCTGCAGTAAAGGAGTCGTATTGCATAATTTCCTTCCGAGTTGCTTACGATCGATATCTCACTTAACATATTCTCAGAAAATTAGAAGTTACATGAAAGAAGTAATGACGTATTTTCGGTATCGGTGTTGAGTGAAAAAAATTTATGGGTTATGTGTATAAGTTGTCATAGCCTATACCTGTGATCTGTCTTACTGTGTACATTAAAAGTCGAAATAAAATGCACGGTCCCTCGTAACAAAAATGTTGACACGCGAAATCAGTCATTTTTTTCAACGTGACATTGTGGCCGAATGTAACAGAGTTCTATGCAAAGGGAAGAACCAAGTCGAAATTGACTTTTGTAGCGACTTTGATGCCGGATTTTATTCAAAAGTCGATGGGTAACCTGATTTTCGCACTTATTTTTTTTTTTAATTCAATTAAAATGTCAAGCTGACGTGTCCAATTTGGATTATGAAGAGTCGATTTTTGTATCTTGACTGGGTTTCAAGAGGATATGTGCGCCTCTCAATTTTCATTAACGCATAAAACCAAGAGATAAAATGACGTTGGTTTAGTTCGTTTGTATTCTTTTGGTAACATGTTTGAAACAGATTCCTCAGCTTGGTTTCAGGAGGGTTATATGAGTTCCAACTGACATTTTTTGCCATTCTTCCAAACTACCGGGGCTTTATTCAGATATATTTTTCGGCGAATAGGTTTTAGAGGATTCTTATAATTTTATACACCATCTTTGTGAGAAGTTCAGTCATTATTGCTTACCTTTGCAATAGTCCTCAGTGAAAGTCGTTCAACATGATTTATGATCGGTAAGTATACTTATTCGGATGTACCCGTCAAATATGTTAGCGGAATGAAACGCAGTTCTCATTTCTGAACAGTGCAAGAAGTAACAGTTTGTGGTTTAGTTTTCTTTTTTTTTCTTTTGAACAGTAAGTAGGTATTTACCAAGATAGGTACCAGTATTTTATTTTCAAAAATAAGGAACGAATGATATTAACTGGAATTTGAAATGCATATAGGTAAGTAGTTCTGTAAGATCTCTGTGTTGTCTTGCAAAGTTCTTTCAAATAAAACTAGATATATGTTTCATATTTTATTTCAAACATGTATTCTGGACTGCCGAAAATCATTGTACTTACCTACCTACAATATAGCTTTATTATTTTGTAAGTCGCCGAATTTCGGCATCATCCCATGTCCGATAAAGGTGTGCAATTTTTGGTACCTAATTCAACGTTCGACTTACACGCCATCTAAGGAATGGAAATAAGTGCGACTTCGAAGTTATATAGAAAAAAAATTACGGGTTGTATACATTAGAGTAGGTTATCTTCACTGTAATCTGTTGTACTGTACATTCAAAATATAATGCCCGATCATTGAAACGAATGTCGACGTACAAATCGAAACTCAAATATCAAATTTTGCATCCACTTTGATGTAACTAGAATTCTATCCCAAAGTCGATGGGCAGCCTGACTTGTCTGCCAAATTCTGCATCAAATTTGACCCCTATGTCATGCTGAAAAAGTGACACAGTTTGGATGGTCAAGAGTTAGTTTTTGTCTACATTTTTGTAGTAACATGTTCGAAGCAGATTCACCAGCTTGGTTTTCAGGTTATACAATAAGTTCCGGCTGAAACAGTTTTTACTATTTTTTGGACTGCCCCGACTTCATTAAGAATACTTACCGGCAGTTTTCGACGGACCAATTTGGGAGAATTCTTATGGTTTCATCTTCAATTCAGTCGTTATACTTACTTCTCTGCCATAATTTCCGCTGAAAACTCTTCGTAGAACATGCTGATTTATAGTCGGTAAAGAGTACCGGGATATAAACGGAAGAAAACGCAGTTTTTCATTTTTTCTGAACAGTGCAAAAGGTAAAAACGTGTATTTTTAGAAAACTGTTCTGCGTTCTTATAAAGAATTCAAGATATCAGTATTGTATTTCCAAAAATTAGGAAAATATGATTAGATTAAAACTGGTATTCATTGAGAATATCAAAACAAAATCGCGGTTTTCGATCATTCCCAATAACCAAGTGTTTCATATTTATGCCAATTCAAAGTTGAATTTCGAAAACATATAGACTCACAGTAACTTTATTATTTCGTAAGTCGCCCAAATGTCCATATGCTGGGCTAGTAGTACCACTTATCTACGTGGTAGTCCGTCCAAAGGATCGTCAAACCCCAGTTTAAAAAGAAAAAAATAATAAAAAAAAGTTTCAAATCAAGATATTGTAGATTTTTCCTATTCTTGATAGCCTCGTTCTAGTGTTCAGGTCCGTATCCCCGGGTGCGAGATTAAAGCTTATACTCCTATGGACCGATGCATTATTAATTTGATCATAAATTTGTAAGCCAACATCATTTCATATTTTTAGCCTTCATCGGATATTTCAGCTCTTATGTTTTCTGATTTCCTCCACCACTGACGATTAGGTATCACCGGGAGATGAGAACAATATGGTATGACCCCACAAGCCATCATCTATATAGTAACCATCCGCAAATCCGTAAACGTAATTTACCATATATCTCGCGTTTCTACAAGAGAACATTTAATAAAGACTTTTTTTATATTATGTCACGAATGGTTACAAAAGTAGAACATCGGTGGTCAGTGATTGCTGCCGCCGTAAGAATTTTAGAGCGCAGTGGCTCATAGTGGTAATGATGCTGTAATGCACGGGCCGAACTCAGGTATCTGATGGGTTCACTGATCAAAAGATAGAATAGGCGCATAATCAGCTGCATGTTTTCCACGAATTTCAGAATTAAAACACTTGACTTACTAAATCCTGCAATGAGAACTTTGAATTTTGCTATTCTCGAAATCTGATCGCATTCCATTGTCTTAATTATTGAGAACATTGATGAAATCTCGTACTCAGGCATTCTGTAATGGAACAGGATTTTCTTTTTATTTATATTATGGAAACTCTGTATACATACAATCTTGACTTAACGATTATTACATCTTACGCACTGGGCGTAGGCAAGAGTTCGGAATAATTAATTAATGCACCAATATCTATGAAGATACTTAGATGCGCCGTAGTTCCTGGCTACTATCTAATATAATTCAAGGACCAGCGGGTTGATGTGACGATGGAGTCGCTCGCCTTGTTCTTTGACAACCTCTCAGACCTACTCTGAAAATATTGAGATCGTTGAGCAGGCCGTCGGTGGTATATCCAGGTGCATTTGCCATATGCAGCTCGGAGAAATTATTTGTTCTAGTTACGTTGGATAGTTATTAGTTCACTGATAAGAAGATTTCCTGCAGACCCAAAGCCAGGCTGTTATAATCAGGTATTACAGATGAGACGTTTGCATTCCAAGCTAATTTTGGTCACCTGCCAACAATCCAACACATATCTGTCTTGAACATCTCACTGATTAGCAACCTTTTCGGTGATCACTACTATAAGGCGATTATCCACGTATATCATGGAAGGATGAGAACGATTCTAAAGATGAAACTATTTCTGGCATCCAAATCTGGACACGAATTTGTTATTTACAGATACTTACAGTCATTCCAGCAGCCAGGAGTTGACTCAGTTAATATCTCTTAGTATACATGTTGAGAGCCATTACTGGAAACATACTCGTAAATACCACCCGGCTATGATTCTTCTTCCTAATTCGCCAAATAGGTTTTAATAACCCACCAAATCTAAGATGTACTTCTCAGAATAAAAAATCCCAGAGATCGAGGACAATTCATTATTTTCAAATAGTATTGTTGTTTTTCTCGTTCAAAACAAATGAAAATCTGTAATAGTTCGGCTACTTGGCATCACTGATTATCATGTCAATCTGGGGAAATCAATTAATAATTTTTTGAAATATAAAAGAGCACCACTGATTTCTGCGGAAAACGGAAGTATGTTTCCAGAGATCCAGAATGATTAGGAACTAAAAGTAGGTGAAGGTCTGTGCAGTATTTTCTATTCGACGTGCCGAAAGTAATGGACTTTATCTGCACCGAGAAAGGGGCAACACAACGGCCGTTTTTACAGTACATACCCGGAGTGAATGATATGAGATTAGAAAACAGCCACCTGGCAGACCTTCCGTATAAGCAGTTTTGTTCTTGACTCGATCGGCTTCTGTGGTAGCAGTCGGAGCTGGCGCCTTTTTGTCTCGTCGTTTTTATTTCCTTGAGTCACCGCGTCCTGGGCGTCCTGGCAGTCGGTCAGTTTGTCGTACTCTGTCATGTTGCATTTTACGACTGCTAATGAGTTATAGCTGAATCTGATCCTGTTCTAAGTTAATTGCAATTAATTTCAAGTTATCTTCTGGAATGTTATTCCGAAATGTGTTTTCGAAGATTTTACGTATAATACGAGTAGAAAATTGTAACGTAAATTGCGGAAAAGCAAAATTTGAAATAACTTTCAATGTTGCTGCCAAATTACAACATGGCGTCATCTTCAGGTAAACGCTTTTGAATTTGAAATTTGAATTAAACTTCTTTTGTATGTAGTTTGTCGTTTGTGCGTAGTTTTTAATAACAAAGTCAAGAGACCTGAATTTATTTTAGATAGTGAGCATCGATTTATTATTTTTTTTCGGCTATATTTAGTTGATGCCGCCATTTCCACTTGTTGCGCGATTTTCACTTGTTGGTCTCAAAACTTAGATACTAAAGCTCTGGGGTGTTAGCTACCGTTTGAAACGTACGTAGTTTCTCAGTATGCGCTGATTTGAACGAAAACATTTTACTTTGTATGCAGTAAAGATGGGGTTGCTAGTGTCTCATCGGTCTTCTCTGCCTTCATGAAGTCGCATACATACGAGCGTTTGCTCGCCGCATTGCATACGCAATGCGGCAATGCGGCAAGCAAATTTTTGTCTAAATGAACATTCAAGAAACATTTTGGCGCGCTTAGGATCTAACCCATTAGGTTCAAAAACCGTCGACACTGCTCTGCGCCGTTGCAATATCAATGCGGCGAAGCGGCGCATGTTCGTGTCCCTTCCAAGCGTACATTCGGTTCGTTCCATGCGAGGCTGGGCGCACTCGCGTGTACGCGGCTATGCGATAGTTCCTTCACCATGTTCTTTGCTCTGCATACACGGTGAATTCAATCTGTCTTATTTTAGTGCCAACTGAGCTGGTGGGCGGGGCTATTTTCAATGCTACTACGTTCCCGAATAGAGAGGTAACATTATTTTAGTCGAAATGTTACTCGATTTTGAAGTATCAGGGAGTTTTTGCACAACACGCTAAAAGACAACGGCGTACCATTTTCGCTATACAATATGACGTTATTGCGCATGCGCGCGTTTAGTGGCGGGTACGAGGTATAGCGGAGCTGTTATTTTTTTGTCCCGATATAAAGGAGCGTCTTACATTTACTTTATAGCCACGAGTGTTTGGAATTTGATCGATTCAACCAGTTTCAATGACCTGGCCTGTGTTAGCTAGGGTGGTTTCTTTTGATTAATCCCCGGGAATAGGAAACGTAAGTTTCAATCCCAATGTCAACTATTTTACAGAGATTTGGAAATATTGACATTGAAATGTCTAGCTGAGGACGGTAGACTACGTAGTTGGGTTTTCACTGTCTGTAAGAAACCGACTAACAGTTCACGAAAAGTACATATGTCAATTTTCCGATTTTAGTTGAAATCGCCGTGAAAATCTGACCGAAGACCGAAACACTGCCAGCTTATTGCGCGCGCGAGTTGACAAAAGAAGCTTGATCAATTTGGAAAGCATAGAATTGATTCGAAAGTGCCAAGACGATATTTTTGAAAAGTGAGTACATTATCGCATGTATGATTTGTTTTTTTGTTGTTTTTTTTTTGAAATTTTCTAGTTTCCTAATTTTGACAGGGTGACAGCGAATGTGATTAGTGTACTTATTTTATCTAGGTAATACTTTCAAGACCCGAGAATTGACTCAGATGATCGTTCGTATACTTCCTGAAAAAAATGTCTTTCATTTCAAGATGAAATTCTGCATTGAAACCAGACTCGGTTAGTACTTATACGTCTTGATATTCACCGGGCGGGGAGAAGGCTGTCACATTTCAAAAACGTTATTTATACGGGTTCTAAATTTTTTGTTCCTTCTATGACACTTATTACCTCAAAAATAAACAGGAATAAAGACGTGCGGATAAATTCATTTGAAAGAAGGAACGTTGTACTTGGAAATTTCAATGACCTCTTATTTTTGAGTTGTGACCCTTTTATTCTGAGTAATCCTAAATCATAAGAGTGAACTTACACGAACTTTTGTCATAATGGTAATTGTTTTAGTTTTCTACGTAACACATCTGAGATTATAAAGATCTGATGAATTTTCAAAACGCTTCTTTAGTGATTTTTATTTGAGATACGTATAATTATGATAATACCATCCCAAAATATGTACGTCTTTCGAGTTGATTAATGAAAGAACAAAATCGTAATTTTCGATATGTGACGGCTTTCTTGCGGACTTGACGATTAGTGTATTATTTTCCCCAAATACTTCTAAGCTCATTTTTATGTGATATGTTTGACTCAAAAATTTTTAAAAATAATTAGCTACGACAGAACAATTTCGCCCAAAGCAAATGTGTGTTCATGTTACTAAAGGTGAACAATGATAATACGAATCGGTTAGGGTGTTGGGGATAAGCGAGGCCGGATTCACCTGATTGGCCATTGTGAGCTAATTTTTTTGCCACCCCAAAAAATATACATGAAGTAAAATTTATCCTCATCTTATTCATTTCCCATTTTTTCCTTGAATTTTACCGCTGTGTGCTTAAGCACATTTTCACACATCATAACCAAGTTGGTTACGATATTGACATGCCCCCCTTAGATTTTTCTTTCAGTGATCCTATTGATAAATTGTTTTTAATAGAAAATTCAGTGAAACAACAACAAAGATTTGTGCTTGCCAGTGGCTAGTTATGCAACTTGAATAACATGCAAATTCGATTTCTTAAAAATATTTTTATAATTTCGTATAATTTTTGGGGAAAGGACAAAATTTTCTGGAAAATTGCGAATATCTCAAGACCAGTGAGTGATAGAGAAAAACGAAGGAAATTTGATTAGAAAATCGTTACGAAAGAGGTGCTAATTTTTCGTTTTCTGCATTTTTTAAGATCAACTTGCCTTCAGTCCCTGGGGGATTCTCTCGGGGAGGTGCTGCAGATGAAATAGCTTTGTATAGAGGAAGCAGTTGTGCAAATTGATAATTTGTGTCTGGTAGTAGTTGGTTATAATACTCACCTGTTCCCAGTCCCTTTTAAATTTGTATTGTAGAAACCCTATATGTACCTGCTAGTAGCAAGTTATGCTACTTAAATTACATGTAAATTTGAAAATAGTTGTTTTTGAATAATATTACAACCTTGTGTAACCCTTGGGGAAAAGTGACAAAATTTTTTGGAAAATTGCGAGTATCTCGAGAACAGTGAGAGATAGAGAGAAACGGAGGAAATTTGGCAAGAAACCAGTGCCGAAGATGTGCTAATTTTTCATTTCCTGCATTTTGAGATCAACTTGCCCACAGCTCCTGGGAGCTTCTCATGGAGAGGTCCTGTTGAAGAAAATGATTTTTACAGAGGATATTTTTGTATAAATTGGTAATTGGTACCCGCGGCTAGCAGGTTAAGATATCAAAAGGTCCCAGCCCCATGGAGCTTCCCTTGAGGAGGTGCTGCTGATAAAAGTGAATAGAGGAAGCAGTTATGCAAATTGATAATTTTTGTCTAGTAATAAATAGTTGGTTATGATTTTGACCTGCCCCCAGCCCGTTTAAGTTTTTCTTGGATAGATCCTGTTTAGTGATTTTTTTTTAATAAAAAATTCAGGGAAACAAAAAAATGATTTGGGCCTGTTAGTAGCAAGTTCTGCAACTTGAATGACATGAAAATTCGAAAATGGTTCTTTTAAAATATTGTGTAATTTTTGGGAAAAAAGGTAAAATTTTTTGGAAAATTTCGAATATCTCCAGAACAGTGAGTAATAAAGGGAAATGAAAGAAATTTGGTAAAAAAAAAAAAAAAAAAAAAAAACATTTACGATGGAAGTGCTAGTTTTTCATTTTTATATTTTAAAATCAACCTGCCCATAGCCCCCGAGGGCTTCTCATAGGGAGGTGTTGTTTAAGAAAATGATTTTTACGGAGGATAGATTTGCATAAATTGATAATTGGTATCTGCGGCTGGCAGCTTATGATTTCAAAAAGCCCCCAGCCCCATAGGGCTTCTCTTGGGGAGGTGCTGCATATGAAAGTAATTTGTGCACAGGAAGCAGTTGTGCAAATTGATAATTGGTGTCTGGTAGTGGTTGGCTTCGGATAAGTCATAAATCTCCGTGTATAAGTAGCCGCCTGTCGCATATTTACCATTTCTATAGTTGAGACTCGTCGCATGTACATCCTGGCATGAGTCACATGATCAAGTGAATCTCAGTTGGACCTCTACTTAGCGCGTGTGAGTTATGAGTTACATTTATTGATTTTTTCAATTAAACGTAACATCGTTGTTTCATTGGAACTGCCCCAATTCTTTTAGAGGTACCCAATAAATTTTTGGTACCATAGAATAGGCGTTGTTTTCGTACAAGTATTTGTTGCGGTGGTCATTCTTCTGGCTAGTTCTGAACTAATTGGTGTTACTTCGAAAGATAGTTTGAGTAGTACATACCAAGTAATTTGCAGTGGCTTTTCTGTACGACAGTTCTCTTGTATTAAAATGATTACAAAATGGAAATCGGCAATAGAGGGGGTGTAGGTGAAATCTTCTTTTACTACTACAAATACAGAACTGAATAAAAATCTGAAAAAACTGACTAGGCCGATTCACCTGTCTTACCGTGCCACAGCCTTTTGACAAATTCAAATTTGACCCCTTTGAAAAAGCCTAACTGACTTTACCGAAAAACTGAACAAGGTATCGAAATAGGGAAGTTTGGGTCCCTAATTTTATAAATTCAATCAGATTTTTGATCTAACCACAATTTTGGGCCTAAAATCTAAATTTGAACTTTTCAAATGGGCTAAATTGACTCGGCCAGAAAAATAAAACACGGTGTCGGAACTAGGAGTTTCTTATAGGCTCCTTATTTCTTAAATATAATGAAGTTTCCGATGCAATTCTAATTTAGGCCCCAAAATTCAAATTTGACTCCTTTAAATGGGCTAACTCTTAATGATGTCGAAGAAATTAAATAAAGGATAGATCGGTTTTGGAGGCTCAGAGATTTATAAAATTTCTTCAGATTTCTGATCCAACTCCTTAATGAGACTCAGAATTTAGATTCAACTCTTTCGAATAGGCAAATTTGACATTGCTGAAAAAATTAAACAGGGTACTAGAGTAGGGAGTTTCTGGGTCCTTGGTCCCAAAAATGCAAATCAGATTTTTAATTTGTTCACGATCTCAATCCAAAATCCAAAATTTACTCTTGAAAACGGGCTACAGACACAACCAACTCGATTAAAAAAAAATCAAACTGCCGAAAGGGTCATTGATTTTGAATTGATTCATCCCAGATTTAGATCCCAAAATCCAAATTTATTAAACAATGTACCGGATATATTTATTCGAAAATACTGAATGTGCCTTCTTTATCCTCCTGAAGGGTCCAACTGTCTTTACTGAAAAAATTAAACACGGTGTGTCAGAGATTTTTGGAGTCGTTGATTTCAAAAATTCAACCAATTTGAGCCTTGAATATACATAACTGTTTCTTATTCGGTTTTGGAGACCAAATAAAGATCAGAAAAAGTGGAATTGATAATGACCAATCCGTGGTCCTGGAGGGGAGGGGTTCTGAAATTGTACTAAATCGTAATAATGTACTCGTATTTATACGCATGTTAACATAGATTTAATGAATCTTGAACAAGATTTTGATAGAATCATAAACTTTCGACACGTTAAAAAATCTGAGTTGAAAAGATTGTTGACCAAATTTTCACGAATTAGAAAAGATTCTTGACCAAATTTTCACAAATTAGAAAAGATTGTTGACCAAATTTTCACAAATTAGATACATTTTGTTGCAAGATTATAATCTGAATGAGTTTTCTGAATTATTTGTATGGACTGCTTACAGGTTTTATGACCAGCCTTAAATTATTTGTTATACAATTAATCTTAAAAAAATTTATACAAAATTTCTATGACGTTTTCATACTGAGCTTCAAGGAATTCTTAGTTGATTAAAAAGAATTTCCTTTCTGATTCCCAAAGACGAAACTATAGGCGGTGTGGGGGTGGACTCCCCCCCCCCAATAATTTGGCAGTCGGTAAATTTTGAAATCGTTCATTTGAATTTTTCATTTTTATGAATCTTTGTTAATTTATTTTTTTATTTATTTTTTATTTTATTTTATTTTTTTTTTCAATTAAAAACATTTCGATTACAAGATCGTCAAATTTTTAAGTTTTTAAAAATTTTGTCGGCAATTGTTTCTTCTCTACCTACCCAAACTGAAAGTCAAATTTCGTTTCTGAAAATGGAATGGAGTACCTTGGACTCCTGTCAGAGACTACTCAGTCAGGAGTCGAAGGTTCCAAGCTAAGTATCGAACGTTATCTGAAAGGTTGAAACAAAGGTGAAATGTGGAAGTGTGGAAGACACTTCGAAAATCTGAAAGTCGGTAGCAAACGTTGAATTTCGAATTTCAGTCCCTATCCTGTTTTACTAGATTCTCTGTTTGATCTAGAATCTGAAATTTGAGAAAGTTGAACTTTATTTTATTAAATTCTAAAAGAAGGAAAATTTAATCTGGAACAATTTTTTTTTTTTTTTGATTTTATTGGAACTAATTTAGGAGACGAATTAGAGGAAATTCAGAAAAAATATCACCACGAGTAAATAACGACCACCTTATAACGTGTAAGGGAAGTTGTGTGTTCCTCTCCAGTATTCCTAACATCTTTCCAGCTTACCCTCTCAGACTAAGGTATGCTCACGTGCGCAAATTTGAGCGCTTTGGGGATAAGGTTCCAATCTGCATTTGTAGGGATAAAACTATGGGGGGGGGGGTGAAACACCCCAATAATTTGACGGTGGGCAAATTTTGAAACTGTTCACTTGAATTTTTCATTTTCTAAGAACGTTTGTTTATTTGTTTATTATTATTATTATTTTTTTTTTCAATTAAGTGAAAAATATTTTGATTGAAACATCGACAAGTTTTAAAATAAATAAAAAAACTTTGTCGGTGAATTTTCAGCTTAAAAAAATATTTGTCAGCAAACTTTCCTTCTCCACCTCCTCCCAAACTGAAAGTTAAATTTCGTCTCTGCTGATTCCTAACAAAGTTTTGATTTAGTCTATATAAATTCTGTAGTGTTCAAAGATTGTCTGAAGCATAAACAGAATCTTCATGAATTGTCTATGGAATCTCCATGGAATGTTTACAAGTCTTACGCAATCTTATTATGATTTTTAAAAAACTTCAACGCTGCCTTAAAGAATTTCGAATGAAATCTCGATGGAAATTTGGGAAGTCTTCAAGAGTCTTGACCGATTCTTAGCTGATATACAAACATTATAGAAATGGTTAAATGAAATCATTGCATGTCTTAAAATCTTAGAAGATGAGTTAGTTCATCAGAAACAAACCTAAATTAAGTTTTCCACAGAATCTCGATGGAAAGATTACTAGTCTCCAGTCTTAAATAATCTTAGAAAATTTGAACGAGTCTGTATGGAGATTTGAATAATACTTTCTGAAATTTTCATAAATCCTATCGTGTGCCTCAACTGATTTAAGTCTCCTCGAGATTGACAAATTAGTGATGGAATCTTTACAAATCTTGAAGTCTTCAAATTGGTCCGTTTGAATAAGTCAAATCAAAAATCTAATGAAATTCTGAGGATCACTGACCCAGAATATTTTAATTTCTATTCCTGGTTTAATTTAGTCGGCAGAAGTCAAACTGGTCTGTTTTTTTTCCTTTAAGAAAATAAACATTGTCCCTTCCATTTCGTGAATGGAAAAAAGCGGATTTCTTTTCTTCCCCAGAAAGACAATCTATTCCTTTCTTAAGGAAAATAAGGAAACTTGTCACGTCCTTCTCCTCGGTAAGAAGAACTGAACTTCTTTTTATTTTTGAAAAAAGAAAAACTGCAACCTTTCTTCAAAGAAAAAGTAAAAAATTATTTCCTTTTTTTGTTTTGAATGAGACAAAATTGCGTCCTTTTTTTCTATGGAAAAAGGAAGCTTTAGCAGCTAATCATGTTTTTTTGCTAGGAAACATTTTTCCGTTTAAGAAAGAGAAGAGGTGATTTTCCTATCAAAATTTTGCCTAACTTCAGGTGCAAAATTTCAAATTTTGGAGGCCTGAATCAATTTAAAATTCCGAAGTTGGTAGGACGTGCCAGCTCTTATTTGGTGGAGGGAAATTCGATTGTGGTCTAATTGAGACATTGAGTACTTGCAGAGATACGTTTTTCTCGTTTCGATTCAAATTAACTTCGCAATTAAAAAAAAAAAAAAAAAAAAAGCAAGGAAATTTTGTGACACACTCTAATCTAGTGTTAATTAACTAGATTTTCATGAGCTACGTTAATTTTACCTACTTAATGTTTGAAATTTGAATCTTGATAGGCCATATTGAGATAAGGTTACAAAATCTGAATTTATAAGAAATAAGCGATAGAAAACATCTTTTGATACTTTAAAGTCAAGTCAAAAGGACGATTCTTTTCCGGTTCCTCGTAGAAAGAATCAAGTTTGTATTTTAGAAACAAATAAGTAGGTTTTTTCTCTATTTTCTCGGAACACCTGATAAATTAGCCCTTCGAACGAGGAAAAAGTCGTATTCGAGGCCTAAATTAATCTGATTTTCGAAATCAGCGACCCTTAAAATCTCTTAATTCAGATACCATGTTCAAAATTTTCGGTAAAGTTACTTGGACTCTTCAGGAGGGGGGAGAAGTTGAATTCAGGATTTTCAAAAACAAAATCAAATCTAATCAAATCACTCTTTATGAACGAGGTACACAACTTACCATTACATTCATAAGTATATCTTCGGTGAGTTATCAAGTATACCCCCGGCCCATGGTAGGCAAAGGTCTGCTGCCTCACTCTGTCCTACTCTTTTCAGTCTAAAGCGATTTTCTGGAGGTGTTTATTCTGCAAAAATTTGTTGATTTCGTCCCTCTACCTAGCTCTCTGTTTACCTTTCTTTTTCTATTACTCAGAAACCAGAAGGTCGCTTAGTAGGCCTAATGGGGGGGGGGGTGTAATCTTGCAGCGTGCCCTGCCCAGCCCCACTTCAAGTTTCTTATAGTTTCAATACAGTTTTTCATTTTTGGTAATTTTTTCTTGATTAATTTTAGACCTATACAGTCTTTTAGTTTCAAACCCAAAATTGAACGCATCATATAGAATTTTGCATAGTCTATTTTATTGATTATCTTCGAGGAGATGGCCTAGTTAGGGGATCCGTATGTAGGCACTGGCATTAGGCACATGCTAAGAATTTTTGTTTATTGTTAAAATTTCCTGTGAATATACTTATGTTTTAGAGTGACCAGTATTTCTTCCAGACAAGCGTGATTCTACGTCAAATTTCTTCTTCGTTTGTGTTTTTGAGGGAAATTAGTCTTTATTTTCTAGAAAACTTTTATCCGGGTTTTTCGAGTTCGTGAGAATTTTAGATTTTCCAGGGGCGTAGCTACCGGGGGGGGGGTCTGAATGAACATCCCCCTTGGCATCGGCCGACATGTGAAAAAATTAAAATTTATTCTGGTAATAGTAAGTATTACACCTGTAATGTTGTAAAAGTGAAACGACCCCCCCCCTTCATACCAAGTCTGGATACGCCACTGAGATTTTCTAAAGTTAATAGTTAAGCCTGCTTTTTTACGTGCTTTGTTTAGCTCACCAACATTTCCTCCAGCTCCCCTGATGTCTGCGAATTTCAAATTCGAGATTTTTTGCCATTTATGTTTAAGCCCTTATTAGTCCACCTCAGTTGCCTGAAGACCTCTTCAACAGCAGCAGTAAAAAGAAGACGGGATAGTGGATTGCCTTTGCAAACCCCCTTACCTATTTGGAAATATGTTCCTGTTTTCTTGGTGATAATTTTGCTTATTGGGTTTGAGCACATTTTTGGACAATGCTGGTCAGCGGATCGGGAACCCTCTCGTTTTTTAGTGCACTAACTATGAAGCCATGGTGCAAGGAATCGAAAGCTTTGTTGTAATCTATAAATGCAAGGTGTATGTTGCATTTGTATTCCTTTGATTTTTCAATAATTGCGTTGATTTTATGGAGATGGCCTAAAGTAGAGAAATTTTTCTTAAAACTCGCCTTGGTGGTTATTTTGATTTCAAAAAAGTGTCTTAGTCTTATCTCTATTCATTTAAAAAATATTTTTAAGATTGTGGGGGTTAGGCTGATAGGTCTGTAGTTTAGGGGTGTGAAGTATCGAACAAAACAGTATCGATTAGTGTAGATTGGGTGTTCAAAAGTGTCGATAAGTATGGTACTACCGATATTTTCTTCTTGCCAGGCAAAGTCAACGAACAAAAAGAGAAAAAAACCTGAAGAATCAAAATCAACTATCATCTATTTTTTACTGCATAAAATTAATTTTTTTGATTCAAAACCGTTAGGTAAAATGGTTGGAATTGTAAACGAAAAACTAGAATATGCGAAGGAACTAACGAGAACGAATCAATTTTCTTTTTCTTTTTTTAATATGAAAATTTTAATTTTTTGTTTAAAATTACCAGGTAAGACTAAAAATACTAAAAACTAGAATAATAAAACACTTGAAGGAACCAACGAAAAAAATATCCCCGATTCTACTTGAATTTACAAAATTGTCATAGCATTAAAAAAATTATTATAGCATTAATACTCCAGTCAGAGTATCGATAAGTATCGATACCATCGATGCTATCGTTGACGTGTCTGTCCCTTGTTTTGAAGAATGGAAGACGATGCCCGAACAGTCCCAGTTTTTGGTTAATTCACCTGGCGTTAAAATTTCATTAAATAATTGAGTTAGTGTGTCGATCATCCCCTCTCCGTCATTAATTATGTATTCAGTCCTTATGCCATCGGTCCCCGAGGCTTTATTTTTTTTCAGTTTTTAACGCCATTTCCGATTTTTAAAATGGGGGTTCTGATATTTTGATAGTTCTGAATGCCTACCTGTTTCAAACCTTTTTCTCGCTTAGGTGCGCCACGTCCCCCTGATGGTTTGTATATAGTTCCTTGTAGACCTCTGTTGCCAGTGAGTTTATCCCCCCCCACCCTCTATCTTTTACTAGTTTTATCTAACAGACAAGTTGTTTGGTACGATCCTAGAGTTAAGTTTCTATCGAACTTTTCATATTCTTTGCACCTTCCAAGGCTGAGCTGATCATGTCATGCCTCCATTGATACTCCTCACTTCGCCGAATTTTGATTTATTTTTCGAGACTTGTTTAGCTCAATGTTGTCCTTCCATTTCGTAAATATGAAGAACTTCCTTTCTCTCCCAGAATGTGACAATCGATTCCTTTCTTAAGGAATGCATGGAAACTTATTCCCTCCTTTTCTTCAGTATAAGGAACTGCGTTTATTTTGTCTCAAGAAAAGAAAAACTGCAACTTTTCTTTGAAGAATAAGTAAAAAATTACCATTTTTCTTGTCCTTGTCAGAAAATAAAGACAGCAAATCATTTTTTCTTAATAAGAAAACGTTTTTCCATTTAAGAACACAAGAACAGGGCCGGATGATTTAGCGTTCTCGCGTTTCTAGAGAGAATAAAAAATGCCGCCTCCTCAGATTTTTGTGTTTTTTTAAAAATAAATGTGATGCGATTAGAGGTACCCAGGCTTGTTGCGGAAAAATCGATTTTGAGATACTGCGCTCATCGGATGCACCGCATTCCACTGAGCATTAAAAAAAATATATATTGAGATCCGATAAAAATTCTTAGAGTTAAAGCACTTCAAACACGGCAAAACTTATAAAGACCTAACTTGTGAGAAAAACAAGTTCGTTGACCGTACTGTGAAATCTAGTTTTCCGCAACAAGCCTGAATATGTCAGATCGCATCACAGATAGATAGATTTAAAAATAAGTGTCGAAAATTTGCAGCCCCCCCCAACAAAAAAATTTACCACCCTAGGCACATGCCTATATGTTGCCTATACATAAATACGGCCCTGTTCAAGAGAGAAAAGGGGCTTTGTTCCTCTAGCAAAATTTTTGTCTAACTTCATGCAGGTGCAAGAACTCGAATCTTGATCTCGAATTAATTTGAAACTCCAAAGCTGATGGAACCAACCCTGACGAGAGAGGGAGAGAACGGGGGGAAATACCCTGAGCCCGGACTTTCAAGGGGGGCCCGATATTTTTGAAAGGTCTGAATTTCAGTGCTTGCGGCTACATAATTTTATTTTATTACAGCCTTGAATTTGGTATGCACGTCCCTACTAATTCGTCCGTCAGCCGTTTCTGTGCCCACCTCTTTTACGCTGTACTTCCCCAATGAGGACTCAGAAATTTTATAATTTCGTCCAGCCATCTTGTAGCTGGTCTATCCGTACGTCTCTTTTTGTCATATGGTACGTAATCCATTGCTGTTCTACTCCATTTTCCCCTACCTCCCTGGCCATATGTCCCGCAAATTTGAATATCAATTTTTTGATGTTACATCCTATATCTATAATCCTCATTCTTTCCCTGATTTCTGTTATATTAAACTGCCATCAACAGAATCTTCTTCGGTCACTCACGCCTCACACACGAATACATATTATTCCTTTGTCAACCACCACCAACATGCAGCACCTGCTCTACTCCCTTAACTACATAACGTATCGCCCAACTCTGAAAATCATACCACCGCAACCACCTCATTCAGTACCTGATAACATACCCCACTTTATCACCTTTATAACTCACAACAAGCTCTCACACCTCATTCAAGTTCACTGGACCCATTAAGTCTGAAATAATATATACCTATGTAACTAAACTTAAGATGTACTGAGGCCATGTTACTTAACTCACACAACCTCATTAATTATCGCTTACCCAAGTTGGTTGTAAAGACTTTAAGCTAATATAGTTGTATCTTGGCTTTGTTTATCAATAGTCGCAATAATCCTTAAAAAAAAAAAAATTCCTCAACCGGATACCTACTTAATACTTCTTACCGTTGAATTTTGAACTACCCCAAATTTTTGTATCTGTTTTCTTGTCAACGTCCATGTTTGAGCCCCATACGTTAAAATGGGCCGTGCACAATTCTGTAATATTTTTGTTTTAATACTGAACTTGCCTTTAAATATTATTTTTTGCGCCCAAAAAACTTTCCACGCGCTTGCGATCCTTGTTCCGATTTCTTTTTCATTTTATTTTCAAATGATAGTATTTGTCCCAAATATTTAAAGTCTTTTACGTTCTCAATTAGCCCCCATCTAAATATATTTCTTTATTCTTTGATAATATATTTTTCTTTTTGGGGCATTCAATTCTAGTCCTAATTTTTGGCATTCGCGTTTCCATTCCCTTGTCAACCCCACCAGCTCTTCATTAGTTTCACTTATCAGGACTTTATCATCAGCAAATTATAGATTGTTGCACTATTTTCATCATTTATTCTGATTTTCCTCCGTTCCCAGTCCAATTTGCGAAATATTTGCTCTAGAATATTATAGAAAATGTTGGGAGAGAGGGAGTCCCCTTGTTTGACACTGTTTGGGGATTTGTCCAGTATTTAGATCAGTCAAAGGTTGGAAAATTTTTTCCGAAAATAACTTCAAAATACCATTGTTAATTTTATCTGGGCTTAGTGCTTTATTCAGCTTTAGTTCCCTTAAAGCTTTTGTAACCTCATCTTCCAGAATTGGTTCTGCTTTATCCTGATTTCGAAAGTTCATTTTCACTTCTCCATGCCTTGCCCAGTTGTTGCTTCCTGTTGTACCCTACACAGCTTTTCATAAAATTCCGTTGCTCTTTTTATTATTTTGTTCCATCTCAAATAAGAAACCATGGGTACGATGTTAGTATCCTTTGAAATTGCTGTTTTTGCCTTTTTTTTATTAACCATATTTCCTCCAGTAGGTACATTTCTTATCATTTCAGTTTCGTATTTACTAATATCTTCAATTTTTCCTTTGACTAGCTTGTTGATCTCCGTGAGCTCTCAATACTTTCTACTCGATTTTTAAATTTCTTTTTCGTGAGTGTCATTTTTCTTTCTATAGGTTTTTTGTTTGTATACTCAGTTTGTCATCTGTTTGTGTCTCGACCTTTAGAACTCCCACGTTTATCCCCACATCGTTTCTTTAATGCATGTCTCAATTTTATCTTAATTTGCTTGCATATCCTCCCAATGGCAACTACTGTTTCCTGTTTTTCTTGTAATATGTTCAAAGCTTGTGGTATTTTACAAATAGGGATAATGTACCTTTCACGTTCATTTTTACTTTGATGTACTGAAATGTTCATTTTATTCGGAAATTTTAATTTTTCACCTCCCCATCGGGAGATCTGAACTGAAGTATAAATTTGAAATAACATCCACGTCCATTATAATTTTCATTTCATCGGTCAAAGTATGATCTATTTCATTTTTTGACTTTCCATCAGGTAACTTCCATGTCCATTTCTTTTTACCACTCTTTCTGAAAAACGACCCAGCTATTTTAACATTATATTTATCAGCTAATTCTAACATCCTTTCCCCATTTTCGTTTGTTTCTCCTTTAGTATATTTACCAACATTTCTTCTATTTCTCCTATTTTCATCCATCTAAGACAGTGCCATTAAAAAAGAACACTGGACGGCAGGGCCGTCAAGAGGGGGGGAGCTACATTTTCCCCAGGCCCGGGTTTTTTGAGAGGGCCCGCAGAGTCACAGAAATTATAATTATCAAATAGAAAATATGCCTTTTTACAGCAAATAATTTCAGTGTAGGCCCCATATTTTCCCCGGGCCCCAGTTTGGCTTTTGACGGCCCTGCTGGACGGAAGAAATATCCTACTTGGTTTACTTATGAAATTATTAAAAAATTGAAAAGGAAATCCTCTCTACATAAACAAATTAAAAAGAAACCTTCTAATGAAGAGCTGAAGCAAAAATTCAGGCATATAAGAAAATAAATCAAGATTTTAATTACAAAAGCATAGAATACATATAAAAATGTTTTGAAGGACAGAATGAAGTTTCAACCAAAGAATTCTGGCGAGAGATTGCCAATAGGCAAAGTAGTAGGTCTGGCACAGAGTTATATACCTTTGGTGAACACATTTACACAAGTTTAGATACTATTGCGGAATCATTTGCAAACTATTTTTCCACTGTTTTTAGCGATAATAGCGTAACTCAGAACCAACCTCAGAGTGCTAATGAGGTGGGGATTACTGGAGGCGAACGTCTTATATCGGAGAGTGTGATCACCATCAAGGATATAAAACGTGCCTTGCATGACCTTAAACCTAAATCATCTTGCGGCCCTGATTCCATTTCACCATACATATTTCGAGCTTGCTTGCTCACACTTTTTAATTACTCCCTTAACTTATGTCGGCAATACTGTCCTCGAGACAGGTATTTATCCAACAATATGGAAAACGTTGAAAGTTATTCCACTTTACAAGTCAGGCAAAATAAATGAAATACAAAATTATCGTCCCATCTCTCTAATTCCACTCGCGGCCAAAATTTTTGAAACTGTCTTGCATTAATATCTATACAATCAATCCTAAAATATCTTATCTCCTTGTCGACATGGTTTTAGAAAGGGATAATGAGTGCAGACAAATCTAATGAACTTCAAATATGATGTTAATATAACCCTCTCTAAGGGTGGGCAAACAGATGCCATTTACACGGATTTTTCAAATGTCTTTGACTCTGTCAGCCACAAAATCTTACTCCAAAAGTTGTGCAGCTTTGACTTTTCAAAAGACCTAATAACTCTATTTTACTCCTACTTGAATAACAGAATGCAGTTTGTCGAGTATAAAGGTGTCAGGTGTTCCCCAGGGTTCGGTTTTGGGTCCATACCTGTTTCTGATCTTCGTCGATGATATTTCTGAAAAAATTCAATATTCAGAATTATTGCCGTATGCAGATGATATGAAAATGTATAAAATTATAAAATTTCAAAATTACTGTGTTAAACTGCAACAAGATCTTAACTCATTAGTTGAGTGGAGTGATAGTAACTTGTTACCATTTAATACTGACAAGTGTGAAAAAATTACATTTTCAAGAAAAACATGCACAATTTTAAAAAAGATACACTTCGTTGGGTGAATTTTGTAAAAGACTTCAGCATCATTTTGGATTCGAAATTATTATTATTATTCAATATTTATGTATATCGATCACGTAAATTTAAAATCTAAAAGAATGGTTGGCTTCATAAAGGGAAGTGGAACTTGTTATAGAAATTTATAGAAACAATGAAAATTCTTTTATCTAGTTTTGTCAGACCAATATTGGAACTTCTCTCTGTTATATGGGATCCCAAAACTCAATAAGGTAAAGATTGAGAAAATCCAAAAATTGCAAAATCTGTACATATTATCCTTCTGAAATTGTATACAAAGAACTTTTGGATGCCTTTGAGACTATGAGTCTAAAAAACAGAAGATGTCTGGCAAAGTTGATCTTCTTGAGGGATATTCTGAATAAGAAAATTTGGGATTCCAACAACTTAATACGTATTCAATTCAGTGTCCCTACATTTAATACAAGAAATACTGATCTATTTGTGACACGTAGAGGCTTAGCATCAAGTATGGACAATATGCTAGCATTATATAATAATACTACCCAAAAAAGACCCTGGGATCGACATATTCTTCATGAGTAGGAAACAGTATATTTCATCAGTCATTAAAGTACTCGAGGTTATGTAGGTCCTAGTCTCTGCAGTTCTTTCCCTTATACCGTACAAGTGTGGTTTATTTCGGCCCCTCGGCTTCCTTCAACATCAGTTCTCAATTCTCAATTCTCACTTGCAACCTGTGGACCTGAGCGCCCCTCACCCTCCGCTCTGCCCTTGCTTTGGTGCCTGTCTCTCCCTCCCTCTCTCTCTGTTATTTTTTCCTTTTTCTTTATCCTCCACCCTTCCTTCGAAAAGTATTTTTTGTTTTTGAGAATAATTAATAATTATATATTGTAACTACTGTCCCTCCCATCAATGGAATCTTCTGGGGAGGGGGGACTCAAATACGAATGAATAAATAAATAAATTAATTAAAGTCTCCTATTATCATTGTATAGTATTCTCTTTCATTTTCATAAATTTGGCTCAGTTGGTCGTAAAATTTTTCAATTGACATCACTGAAGAGTCTAGTGTAGGAGCATAAACTTGGATTATCGAAAGTTTGGTTCCTTCATTTATTTCAACTTTCAACACTGCTATGCGTTCACTTACACCCTTTCGTGGGATACCCACTGCTCATTGATGTAGAAACCTACCCCCCCCCCTCTGTACCCTACTGTTGACCCAAAATAATGAAAAACCTTTTGGATAAAGTTTTCCCTTTCCCTTTTGTTTTTGATACTCTCCAAGTATATCCCACTTCAATCCCTCCAACGCATTTTCCAATTCCAAAAATCTTCCCTCGTTCGCTGACTCCTGACAGTTATACCCATTCCGTCTGTTTTGTGGGTTGGGTGACGGATCTTTGTGGGCTGACAGCCCCAAGGTACCCACTTGGGGCTTTATTCCTTTTGTGTTATTTTTCGCGCCATCAGGGATACGTACCAAAGAGGTTTTCCAGGGGGGGGGGGCTTAAAAATTGTGAAATTCCCAACTGACTCAACTCAGAATTCCCAAGTATCAAAGAAATTAAATAAAAAAAACTTTTGACCTGTTGGGTTTTTTCAACTGACTCAACTCAGAATAATTCTCAAGTATCAAAGCAAAAAAAAACCTTGTGACCTGTTGAGTTTTTCCAACTGACTCAACTCAAAAAAAAAAACCTTCTGACCTGTTGAGTCTTTCCAACTGACTCAACTCAAAATTCCCAAGTATCAATGCGAAAGAAGAAAAACCTTTTGACTTTGTTAAGTTTTCCCAATTTCCCAACTTCTCAACTCAATTCCCAAGTATCAAAGCAAAGAAAAAACCTTTTAACTTGTTGGATTTCACTGGCGAACCCAGACCATTTTAACAGGTGTTCCAATTTCAGGGAAGAGTAATTTTTTAAGTTTTCAAGCTCTACGCTCAAAAACAATATCATACATAGATAGGTGTCATATTACCAAGGATTTTCAAGCTACTCGTAAGTTTAATGAATGGAAATTTCTGAGAATTACAGTAATATAAAAATTTATATTTTAATTTTTCGTAGACTCTTGTAACAAATATCATCTTTCAATCAAAGGTAACATAGCCTACAAATAAAAGAAAAAGAATATGGTACCTACTAACAACTAACATGACTAATTCATTAAAGAAAGAAGAAAGTTTTAAAGTTGCCTTTATTTGCGAATGAGATAAAGATGAGAACGACGTGGAATCAGGCTGACCAGTTTTACAATCACCGATGACCAAAATGGAATCAAGCTGACCATATTTGGGATTGTTAAAGTGCTATTCTTAAATAATAAACTTTTTTTTTGGATTCAACAGGTGTGCCAGTGGCACACTGGCACACTGCTGGGTTCGCCAGTGTTGGATTTTTCCAACTCGCTTGACTGAAATGGTAAATTTTCCCAACTGCTGAGTGAAAAATTCCTACGGGGGAGGGGGTAAGTTGCTCCCCCCATCGATACCTCCCTGCCCATTTAGGGTTGCCACTTTCTGGAAAACCGGGAAAACCGGGAAAAGTCAGGGAATTTGGTCAATCAGGGAAAAGTCAGGGAATTTTCATTGAAGTCAGGGAAACTTTCTGAAAATAACAAACGAGTTCGTATTTTATCAGAGTAAACTTTTTTTATCTGTTGGAATGGACTCAACTTTCTTTGAGTATTTCTAATATTGAAAAATATTACATAAATTACATCTGTACCTTCTTCTTCTCGATAGCGATTTTTTAAAAATCTGTATTGTAAAAAATTTCTGTGACTCTCCTCCCTCTGGGCTTTCTCAGACTCCTATAAAAAAGTCAGGGAAAATTGGAAAAGTTGGCCTGGAAAACCGGGAAAAGTCAGGGAAAACCAATCCTGAAAAAAAGTGGCAACCCTGCCATTATACATTTTTTTGTGCTTACGGCTATACTGTACATCGAATCAGTAATCACTCCTTACACCATTGAAAAAAAAACCTCTTGTCCAGCAGCTTATGTTTTTCCCATCTGACAAGAGAACAAAATGAACTGAACTGGAAGAAGAGGGAGCCTGTGGAAATTCCCCTCGGATCTTCTTTCTCTCTCTACGGGGCTGGATGAAAAATGCCAATGCTCATCTGAGGAAGGGAAATTTAATCGTGGTCTAATTGAGATCTACGTTACTTGAAGATGTCTGTCTGTCCCATCTCGATTCGAATTAACTTCTCAATTAAAAAATCATAATAAACAAGTGGACGGACGGAGGAATAACGTGACACACTCTAATGTTGATTAAGGCTCCAAAATGCAAATCTTACCCCGTAACAAAGAGCAAAGTCAACTCGACCCCGGAAAATTGAACAAGCTATTGTATGCTGCCCAGATCATACTCCTTTTAGAGGAAAATACTCTTTTGATACTGTAAAAAAAGAGAACTCCATCTTTCCCCAAAAATGTCAAGAAGTACTCTTTTGTTATGCTGAAGCTGATAATAAAAGATGACCGTATAAATGATGACTGATAGCGTGATAGCGAAGGCCAAAATTCGTTTGAGATTGAGACACTCGCTTTACACCTCACAGTCAACAAAATCAAAATGGGACGTGTCACTCTAGGTTGTGGCATTGTGATTTTATTTTTCAAGTTGGTCCAAGTACATTGAGCTTCCACAGGGCCAAACAAAATGAAGAAATTATTACATGCGATATGTACATAGATGGAATACGTACAGAAGGCACTCAAAAATCTGTTTCAAGATTATTGCAAAAAAGATTAGAGCAAATGAAGAGAAATTTAAACGTGAACATTTTTCCAGTCCATTTTTCTTTTTAAAAAACTATACTTGACTAGATCCAGGGAGAGAAAGAAGGAAGAGGGGGAAGAGTAGGCGAGAATAATAAATAATTTATAACATAGGTAGGCCCGTACCGATCTAGCCAAATTTTCTTCGTATACATGTGGGCAGCTGGATAAATTTGGCGTATTTATAGCTCTCTAAATCGCAAACCCCTTTACTTAAATCCTGAGTACGGTTCTGACATAGTCCAGAAAGACTCTTGGAACGAGATGCGAGTTTGCCGGGAAACATTTTTGAATTACCTGCAGCACTCTTTTCTATTAAAAAATATCTGGGCAGCCTGCTATTGAAATTAGGAGTTTCTATGAGTACTCGTAATACTGAAGAATCCAAATTCACGCTTGAAATGGGCAAAATTGACTTGACTAAAGGAACTCAAAGTATTAGGTAGTTTTTTTAAACTCACACGGCGAATGAGCGATTATTTCAGACAGCGAAAATTACATATTATGTATGTTCATTCCCATCCGATTTGGCAACAATGGTTAACGATGAAACCCGGGGTGAAAATACAAAGCCGTAGCGAAAATATGGCGCGTATTCGTTTTCGCAACTGTTGAACAAGTTGCGAAATGCGATGTTCTCACTGTCGCTGCTCGTGCACTCGTAGCTCGTACAGTAGTACACACTTGCGGAGGGATCGGTTTGTGAGCGTGTTGGTAGTTGGTACTACTGTACTACTGCGAGGTGTCGGCGAAAAGTTGATCGGACAGATACACTACGTTGTACGTTACTCTCTGGTCAGGTAGGACGGTAGCAGGCAGAGGTTTTACTAGCGGGTCGCGGTGTGATTGTGATGTGCACACTGCACACTGCACAAGCTCGGTTCGCCGCAATGCCGCATGGCTGGCGGGTGGCTGCTTTCTGCGGCGCATGTTCGCGTTCCCGTCCGAAAACAGATAAATATAATATTGCTTCGTAAAAGGCTAGATGCGTAACAACGGGAAAAGCGAGAGAAGACTGTTGCCTAGCTGCTCCTGCGCCTGTAGGCAGAAGCAGATGAACGTTATAAAATCAATCATCTACATATCGAATGAACGTCGTTGCCTTCTTGTTTTTATTTCCGCCTAATTCTTTACTGAATTCCATTATTCTGTATTCTGTTCTTTCTTCGACTGTGAAGTCAAAGTTCTAATAAATTTGGCCTGAATTCCCTGTTCATTAAGTGCATTCCAGAGGTAATTGAGGTGGACAGAATCGAATGCTTTTTGAAAGTTAATCAGTAGTATATACAACGGAATGTTGTATTCATTACATTTTTCTATCAGTTGATTTATTATAAAAATTCGGTCGGCCGTTGATCTTCCTTTCTCGAAATCCTGCTTGTTCCTGACTTTGATTACAGTCCAGCTGATTGTACATTATATTTTTTAATAATTTAGCGAATAGTTTCGAAACATTTGAAGTAAGACTGATCGGTCTGTAACTACCCAAGTCTTTCTTGTCTCCTTTTTTGAATAACAGGATGATTTCCGATAACCCCCATTGCATAGGATCTCTTGCGACTCGAGAATCCGATTAAAGATCCAGGTCAATGGGGTAGTTAGTTCGCCTTTGAATAATTTCAGGTATTTGTTCTCTATCCCGTCGGGCCCCATGGCCCTCCCGCTTTTCAGACCAGCAAGAACTTGGGCACTCTCATCTTCCAGGAAAGGAAAGCGATATCATCTTCATTTCTGTGCTTTGGTTCTATCCATCTTGCTAACGCCCCTCCTCACTGTACAGGTTAGCATAGAATTTCGTTGCTTTATCGGTAATGCCGATCCTATCTACCACCTCCGATCCCATTGGGTTCTTAATTGCAGGGAGCAAACACTTACAATCCATAAGTTCTTTTTTAGCTTGTTTGGTAGAACCTGAATCTTCTAGAATTTCCGACAAAACTCTAGTTAAATTCTTTTTTTAAATCACTTCTGATCATTTTCCGTGACAACTTTCTACATTCACTTAGTTCTATTTTTTGCCTTAACGTTTTATTACCTATTTTTGCCCAATTGTTCCTTTTTTCACAAATTTGTAAGGTTTCTGATGACAAGGCTCTATCGAATTTATTTTTTGAGATAACTGTTTCAAATTTTTTAATTATTGTTTCTGTTAAAATTTTCATTAGACCATCGTATCGAACTTCAATACTACGTATTATCTTGTGTTTTCCAATTTTTTAGTTTGTTTTTTAATTCTTGTTTTGCCTCGAAAATTTTGTTGTCCGTTTTTTTACTAATGATCTTTTTGGAATCACCAATTGAATTTTTAGTGGCCGATGGTCTGATGAGAAACCCAAGTTCTTTACTACCGTAACATTCTTCACAATTTTTTTGTCATTGCCCAAGCAATAATCAGTTTCATTTTTTGTTTTATGGTGTAGGGATAACCAAGTTCATTTATCTTTTTCCTTCTTTTTGTAAAATATGTTCATAATTTTTAAATTTTCTTTTGTAGCAAAATTGATAGAAATTTCCCCGTTTGAATTTGAGTTTTCGCTTGAGCAAAATTGCCCCAGATAGCTAAAACTTGGCTTTACGTCTTCCCTTCTTAGTTTCGCATTAAAGTCGCCAATCACTAAAATATAATACTCCTTTTCGTTATTGACTACTTGTTTTAATTGATTATAAAATTCCTCAGTTGATTCCCTGTCTGCCTGCATGGTGATAGACCTGTACAATGAGGTGGTTTGTTTTCTTTGATTTCCAGTTTTACCAAACCAATCCTATCTGATGTACGCGTGACTTGTTTGACTTTACTGGTTTATTTATTATGAATGTAAAATCCTATGCCACGATGACCCGTGGTTTGCCCGCTATAAAGTAAGTAATTCCCATTTTTTCACTCCATTAATTTTTTGCCCAAGATTCTAGTTTCTGCAATGCCCACAATATCAAATTCGATCCCCTTCCAAGATTTTTCAAATTCCAAGAGCCGTGTATTTTGTGTATCCACCTTCCTCAATTTCTGTACCCTTCCCTTGCCCTCTGTGAACGACACAAGATAGATAACCTGTTAAGTGCTGCCCCTCCCTCGAAGATGAGATAGAGGTCCGGAAATGGCGGCAAAAATTAGAGTACAATTTGTGTATCGATCTCAACCCCTCCATGGACCATACAATATGAGTTATATGTTACATGTTAGGTGCTGCCCCCCCCCCCCCCGAGATGAGATAGAGGTCTGGAGATAGGGGCACAATTTGTGTACAATTTGTGTATTTTCTGTATCCACCTCCCTCAATTTGTGTACCCTTCCCTTCCCCTTTGTGAACGACACAAGCTGGGTAACCTGTTAGGTGTGGCCCCTCCTCCCTAAGTTGAGATAGAGGTCTGGAAATGGAAGCAAAAATTTGTGTACAATTTGTGTAGTATCTCAATGGGGGGGGGGGTGTTAGCATATAAAAGGTTACTTATCTTGTGTCGTCCACAGAGGAAAGGGGCAGGGTACACAAATTGAGGGAGGTGGATACATAAAATACACAAATTGTACACAAATTCCCCCCCCCCCATCTCCAGACCTCTATCTCACCTTGGGAGGGGGCAGCACCTAACATGTAACATGTAACTCATATTGTATGGTTCATAGAGGGGTTAGTGGGGTACACAAATTGGAGGAGATCGATACACAAAGTACACAAATTGTACACAAATTTTTGCCCCCATCTCCAGACCTCTATCTAAACCTGGCGGGGACAGCATGTCTCCAGTTCTCCAAACGTTAATCGTTTCTAGGGAGAGCGGGGAACGTACACAAATTCTAGGACCGGTGTACACAAATTACACAAATGGTACACAAATGTTTGCTCCATTTACTTTTCCAAAATGCACTTGGGTGGAGGGGGGGGGCTGGTGAAATGGACCTCTTTTCTAATCGGGTTCGTTTTACGACTTCCCTGAATGGAACACTTGTTTATGATTCTGTTTTAGCAGAGTTTATGATTGTAACTACATATACTGGTAAGTTTCTTTTCTGACCTAGTAGCAGATGTTTCTTTCCTCTAACTGAGAGTTTAGCGCCAGGCCAGAATAGACCATTCCAGAAAAATGAGCAAACAGTATTTAATCCCTGTGTTTTGATAATAACACATTCCAGCAGGGATCCCTTTGAACTGTGATTTCACACACTCGTGCCTACCTCCAAATTTCACATTTAAATGTGTACAGATCTAAAACTTGGAAGAAAGAAACAGTGAAAGGAAACTGGGGTGGTTCACTAAACTGGACAGGCTGTCACCCACCCTCCTCCCCATTCATTTGAAAAATGTTCATCATAGCAAAAAATCTGTTGTTACGTTTCTCAGCCCCGGTTGTCAAATAATTTCGTAAATGTTCTGTGCCCCCTTCCCGACACAAGAGACAGGTTGCAAGACTACAAGACTGACTAAAGCGCTTCACGGCTAGAGAATTTATTATGAAACTACTTTAGTCGTACATATTTTAATCACTTCGTGTGTTTTCAGGCATGAAGATTTTAAAAAATGTTGCCGTTGATCACGCTGGCGGGAAAAATTATTTCAATTTTATTCATGGACAGGACAACGTGGAATTGAAAGTACAACCTAACAGACGATTTTTTTTTTTCACATCGAAAGAACGTAAATTCATCGATATGTCGAGTTCAAAATTTTTATTTTGGGCCTCACGAATTTCCTTCTTAGTTAAAAAAGTGCGGTCGTTCGCGTTCCCTGGGAGTCTGCCTTACAGATTTTTTAAATCGAATTTCGTTCGCATATTCGCGATTGTGCCGGTTTCGCGTTCGCCTTTAAAATCGTATAAGTTAGGCCCTTTCCGCATCGTTTTTGTGCATTTCGCGTAGGGCACCTCAAGCGCTCCGGTCCGTAAGTTTATTCCAATTTTTTATAGTATTTAACAGCGATTCAATAACTGAGGCACGACGTATTACGACTAGTGAAATTTGTTTGTGAAGATCTTGTTTTAGTGAATGTTCCCGTTTATGTTTAAATTACGTGAAGAATGTGATTTAGAATTTCTGTTGAAAGTGTTGGAAGGCGTTTAGTGAATGTTTACGTTTAAGTTTCTTGAATTACCTACTTGAAGACTGTGATTTCATATTTCTCCGTAGTGATCCTACTGGTAAGTAGATATTTATTGATAATTGCACAGGTTATGAATATTCATAAAATGGCGATTGTCTAATGTTTTATTTCAGCTGTGTGATCAGTTATATGGTGATTATTTACATGAGCGCCTTATAGAAGTGTTTGTGCAAATAATCACTATAATTGTGGTCCGGTACTGATATCCGTGAATATCTGGCAAATTTTTCTACAATTGGTGTGTAGAAAAACCACGTAGTTCTGAATCCCCTGAGCAGATTTTATACTCGCAAATCTTTGCTACCCTAGCCAGTTGAGGACAGTAACACTAGAAGAAGGGATTTTGACAAAGAAAGGGATAGAGGCTTTCGGGACTTAGAATACAAATGATTCACACTCAGCCACTGAGTTGAGAACTTGCCTCGCTTGAGTGATCAAATAGATCATTCCCTTTAAAAATGTATAGGCGATGGTCCAAACCCGTGGATTACTCGAGATTAAGGGAGTTTAATCCCATTGCACCAGTAGTTCGATCCAGTCTCACCATTTTCGGTAACGTGGTAAGAATGTAAGGCGTAAGGACGACATCAGGGCGAAGGGTGATTGTTGTGGAGGGAACGGAGGATCAAATTTTTCCAGCCGGGAAGTCTTCTATTTGTTTGAGATTTACTTACTGATTCGAATCAAAGAAAAAAGCAAAAAAAGTTCGACGAACCGCCTGTTTTCGAATATTTACTGACTGAGGGTACTGCTTTGTCAACTGAATCTCCTTCGATACGCCCTTGGGCTTTACTGAAAGTATTTCATTAGCGATGTTGTTGCAGCGTTTGGGAAGGTTATTTTGAATTCCTGAATTTTGAGTAAAAGTAAGTATTCGGTCATTTGTAAAAGCCGATTTAAAAATATCCATATTTGTACTCCGCCATTATTTCCACTAGAGCCTCCCTCTTTTCTATGCTACAAAATTCAGATTGAGCTTGAGAAATTGT